>MU377311.1:0-30045 GCA_022495195.1 Xylaria digitata
AATATATTATTATATTTTAACTTATTATTATAAGCGTTTTAAAACGCGTTACTAATATTAGTTTTAATAAAATTTTTAATTTTTTTAGCAAATTGTTTTACTGCTAAATATTAAGCGGTATAACCGGTGTTTAAAAGCTAAAAACGCAACATAGTTGCTTAATAATACTAAGTGCGTTGCTTTGCAGTTTAAGCAAATTAGCTTTAAATATAAAACAAGAACTATAATAACTATTAACAGCGCTAGCAGCAAAAAAAAAAAAATAAACATATTAAACAGCGTTGTTTAGCTGTATATGCTTTATAAGCTAAATAATGTTTTTAATTATATTTAAGTTAATAAAATAAAATAAATAAAAATATAGCTGCTTTGCTATTTTTAATTTTGTTAATTATATTATACGTAGCTTAATAAACTGTAAAAAAATAGTAAAAACTTTAAAAAAGCTAAAATTAAGCAGTTGTAATTTTTTTGCAATAAGCTTTTAAACCTGCTTAAAAAACATTAGTATTTATATTAGTTTTAATTAGCAAAGCAAAGTTGTTATTATTAATACAATAAGCTTAAAACATATATTTGCTTTATTTAAAAAGCTTTAACATTTAAACGGCCTTAAATTGCATTATAAAAAGAATTTGGATTATAAGCAGCAATTCGCATAAAAAAATAGTATAAAACAATTTATAGCGTAACAAGTTTTATAGCTTTTGCTGCAGCTAGTGCAAAAAAACAAAATTGTTTTTTTATATATACATGTAACTTTTAAAAGCAGGCCAGCTTAAAGCTAAAACGCATGCGCAGCAGCGCCTTAATATTAACAACATATAAAAAAACTAATTACGCAAAAAGGTTTTTTATAATAGCCGAACTTACGCTAGCGCGCCTAGCAAGTTTAATAACGCTAACAACAAAAAGGTATTTTATTGTTTACACTATTTTTTTTATTGTTTACACCTATTTCTTATTAATCCTAATTGATTTATAGCTTTTAATTTTATATTACACTTTGTTATAATTCTATTTTTAATCACACTAGCACTACTTATAACAACACTTAGCCTTATTGTCACGTCTGGGAAGTCTCTTGAGGTCAGGTACAATATAATGTATATTCCGTATAGTAGGTCTCATACAAAACTAAAGCTTGTAGAAGCAAAGAATAGTGTGCGGAGCACACCTGGATAGATTATAGTAATATGGGCAAACAGAATCAGAGAGGACACACTCTGATTAGTGGTTTAGTTAGTAGTGCACCTGAATTATGACACTTATACTTAGGTTAGGACAACCTACTACAAAAAAAGAAAATAATTGTTATAATTTAAGTGCGCTACCAACTAAACCACTAATCAAAGTATGTTCTTTTTAATTCTGTTTGCCCATATTACTATAATTTATTTAAGTGTGCTCTGCACACTATTCTTTGCTTTTACAAGCTTTAGTCTTGTATAAAACCTATTATACGGAATATATATTATATTGTAGTTTTTGCAATATAGCTCGAATTTTGTAAAATAGTAGCTTTTATAGCTGTTAAAAATTAATAAGCAGTAACTACTTATTATACAAATAGCTATATATTTATTAAAATATTTAATTTAATTTAAACTTTGCTTGTTTATTGTTTAGCTGTTTTTAATAGTTACAATTTTTTAATTGTTAAATAATTAACTGTTTGTATATTAAAACAATAAGTAAGTTTTGTTTAATAAAATAATATATAGCAAAACTATATATTTGTCACGTTTGGAAAGTCTTTTAAGGTTAGGTACAATATAATGTATATTCTATATAATAGGTTTTATATAAAACTAAAGCTTATAAAAGCAAAAAATAGTATGCAAAGCATATTTAAATAAATCATAATAATATAGGCAAATAAAATTAAAAAAAATATACTTTAATTAGCAGTTTAGTTAGTAATATATCTAAATTATAACAATTATTTTTTTTTTTATAGTAGGTTGTTTTAACCTAAGTATAAAGTCAAGTGTTATTATAAGTAATGCTAGTATAATTAGAAATAAAATTATAACAGAGTATAATATAGAATTAAAAGCTATAAATTAATTAAAATTAATAAAAAATAGGTGTAAACAATAAAAAAAGTAGTATAAACAATAAAAATTTTTAGCTAATAAAAAAATTCTGCGCATTTTAAATAATTTTTAAATACTTAGGCCTGCAATAACGCGTTGCCTTAAATATAAATTATTTAGCAAGCTGATTTAAAAACAAAGTATATAGCTTGTTATGTTTTTCTTTTTCTTTTTCTTTTTTTTTTTTTTTTTCTTTTTAGCTGCCGCTAGTATTTCTTGTTGGTTTTAGCTATAGTTGCTACCGATTACGCTTTTATTTTAATTATTTCTAAGCCTTATTTATTTATTTCTCTTATTTAAATTACTGCTTTTATTATTTATTATTTTGTTATTATGCCTTTTTGTTGTTAGCGCTATTAAATTTACTAAGCACGTTAGCATAAGTTTGGCCGTCGTAAAAAGCCTTTTTGTATAACTAGTTTTTTTGTATATTGTTAGTGTTAAGGCGCTGCTACGCATGCGTTTTAACTTCGGGCTGGCCTGCTTTTAAAAGTTACGTATATATATAAAAAAACAACCTTGTTTTTTTATACTAGCTGCAGCAAAAGCTATAAAACTTGTTAAGCTATAAATTGTTTTATACTATTTTTTTATACAAATCGCTGCTTATAATCCAAATTTTTTTTATAATGCAATTTAAAGCCGTTTAAATGTTAAAGCTTTTTAAATAAAGTAAATATATGTTTTAAGCTTGTTATGCTAACAATAATAACTTTGCTTTGCTAGTTAAAACTAATATAAATGCTAATGTTTTTTAAGCAGGTTTAAAAATTTATTGCAAAAAAATTGTAGCTGCTTAATTTTAACTTTTTTAAGCTTTTTATTATTTTTTTACAGTTTATTAAGCTGCGTATAATATAATTAGTAAAATTAGAAATAACAAAGTAGTTATATTCTTTTTTATTTTATTTATTTTACTTTGCTAACTCAAGTATAATTAAGAGCATTATTTGGCTTATAAAGCATATGCGGCTAAATAACGCTGTTTAATGTGTTTGTTTATCTCTTTTATTACTGCTAGCGCTGTTAATAGTTATTATAATTCTTGTTTTATACCTAAAGCTTGTCACGAACAGTTAATAAGCCACCTAACTGCGCCATGGTCCTTTGTACAAAAGGGTACAAGATACCAAACTGTCCTTAGTTTGGTTCAAGTGGCTTATATTAGCAGGTCAGGTCAGGTCTGGTCAGGTCAGGTGTAGCAACCGCCACAAAGCTAACTCGCTTAAACTACAAAGCAGCGCACCCAGTATTGCCAAGCAACTATGTTGCGTCTTTAGCCTTTAAATACCGGTTATACTGCTTGGTATTTGGCAGTAAAGCAATTTGCTAAAAAAATTAAAAATTTTATTAAAACTAATATTAGTAACGCGTTTTAAAACGCTTATAATAATAAGTTAAAATATAATAATATATTTAAATTTAATACCAAGTAAAATTAGGTTTAGTTAACGTATAGCTTATTAGTAAAGCGTAGACATTTTTAAAGTTTAAAGTAATAAGTTCGATTTTTATTACGCTAAAATTTCGGGTTTTGCTAGCATTTTTTAAAACTAATGTTTTAAAAATTTATTAAAAATTAATTAACTTAGCTTTAAGGTTTTTTTATACTAAAAACGCTAGCTTAAATAGTTTTAATTTTTATTATTTTTTTTTACAACTTTATTGTTTTTTAAATTTTTTTAATAAGTATAAAAACAGTAATGTTAATAACTAATACTTACTAATTATATTTATTTAGCTAGCTTTTTTATTTAACTTTATAGTACAGTTTATTTTAGTATATTATTTTTTTTATTATATTTTTTACTTTTTATTTATTTTTAACATTTTTTAGTGCAAGCATAAGTAAAATGTTTAAGGTTTTAGCTGTTCAAAGTTTTAATAACTATATAAAAAATACGTTATAAATTTAACTATATTAATATAAAAATGTTAAACAATACGCTTATAATTTAACCGTTTTTAAAATTTTAAAAGGTTTAATAAACTTAAAAGCTAATTTACAATTTTAAAATTTAAAGTTCTAAGTTAATAAAGCTACTAATTTTTTAGTATAAAAACTTTTAAAAATGTGTTTAACGTTATAATTCTTTATATATTTTTTAATTGCATTATGCTACTAATTTGTTAATTTGTTATAAATAGTTTTTAATTTGTGTAGCCGGTCTTATATTAATAGTACTTTTTTTAAAGTAAAATTGTTTTTAACAAAAAGTTTAAATTTTAAAATATATTTATATAATGCTTTAAAAAGTAATTTTTTAGTAGTGCTATTAATAGCTATATTTATTGCAAAAAAGGCTTGCAGCAATAGCTAAGGCTAATTAGTTTGTTTATTATTAATAAAGCATTAAAAGTAGCTTTTTATAATTTGGTTTATTTTTTTAGTTTGGCTGTTAATTTAGAAATAAAACGCAGTTAAAAGTTTTTTTTTAATTTTAAAGTAGTAGCATAAATTTAACTAGAACTAACTAGTAAAAACAAAATTTTTGTTAAAAATTATACTTATAAAAGCTTTAAAACAATATTTTATTTTTTTATAAAATAAAACTGCTAGCTAAATAGTAGTAATAGTAGTATTAATAGAAAATAAGTGCATAAGTTTAATAAATCGGTTAACTATTATAAATATTGCGTTAACAATAGTTTTATAATAAAATGTTTTAAATAACTTAGTAATAAAGTTTATAAATAGTTTTTTTATAAAGCTAATAAATATTAAAAAAGCATTTAAAGCATTATATTTTTAGTAATGTTTGCTTTAAATTTAAAACAAATAACATATTTAATTATATAATTATAAACATTTGCTATAGTAGTTTTAATATATAATTTTAACTAAAGTGTTTAATTATAAAATTATTATAATACAGCTTAATAAGCTAAAAATAAACTAATTTTTAAAAAAAATGTAAGCTTTGCTTTTATATTGCAATAAAAATCTTTTAATAAACTATTAAAGCTTTATAAACTGTTTATTTAAAAGTTGTTTATATAGTTAACAACATTTAAAATTTTTTTTTTAAATTTAAAAAATCAGGTTTTATAAACTTTGTTAGATTTCTAGGTTTTAAAAGTTTTTATTACTTGCAGCTATATACGTACAATAACGTATAACTGTTTGCACAAAAGTAATATGTTTTGTAGCTAATTTAGTAACAAAAATCTTTTTTGTAAAAGTTTTAAAAATATAGTTTTTTATTTTGGCATTAGCTATTTTAATCTTTTGTTCTAACAAAAAAAGTAAATTAGCATTTTAGGCTTTGTAAGCTATATAATTAAAGCGGCACAAAAGCGTATTAGCTTTATTTCGCTTGCTTTTTTTATATTTAATAATAAAGTTAAAAAAAGCTAGATATATATACTAGCAAGCTTGTTTGCTATTTAATTTAGGCGTTTTTATAAAAGCTTACAAATTAGCATAATTAGTTAAAACTTTAACAAGTAATTTGCTTTTTTATAAATAATGCTGCTAATGCTTAAAGCATTTTATAATAGCAAGCATTTTTTAATTAAAAATATTCTATTTTATTTTTATATTACTAAATATGCAAAAATAAAACAAAACAAGCTACTACTGTTTTTAATTATTTTTTTATAATAATATTTTTGCTAACGCTATTTTAAAAAAATCGGTTTTTATTAATATTTGTTTTTTAAGGTTAAAATATATAAAAAAAATAGCCTTTTTAAATAAGTTTTTCAGCTTATTAAAAGCTGCATATGCTAAATTATCTAATAAAATTTAACTTTCTTTTGTTTTAGTTGCGCTTTGTTTTAAATACTTAGTTAATAAAGCTATAACTTAAAAATACTTTTTAATAAAGCGGCAATAAAAGTTGCAAAACTTTAAAAATTATTATAGCTTATAATAAAAATAAAGAAATAGCTAGTTTTAAATAGTGTTAATATAGCTAAAATTTATTTTAACTTTTTTACTAAATATAACATATTTTAAAAAGTTAAATTTCTTTTAATAAAACTAGCACTTAAAAAGTTTAGCATATAGTTCTACTTTTTATAATCTTTAAATAATATTTTATATATATTTTATATAAAACTCTTTGTTTATTAAAAACATAAGTATATTATTTATATGTAAAACAGAAAATATTTAAAATATTATTAAGTGCTTTTTATATATAATTTTAAAAAGTGGCAAAAGCATTATACAAATTTATAAGCATAACAAAAAATTTGTAATAATTATATTTAGTACAAAAAGCTGTTTTTTACTTATTTTTTTTTTAACTTGTATATAATAATAAGCGTTTTTAAAGTCGATTTTAGCAAAAACTTTAGCATAAGCCAACTTATTTAACATTTTTAAAATAAATAAAAAAATAAAACAATTTTTTACTATAACTTTATTAAGTTTTTTATAATTAATATATAAGCGTAAACTTTTATTTTTTTTAAATATAAAAAGAATTAAAGCGCTAGCAAAACTTTTAAATTTGCATATTTTTTTACTTTTTAATATTTTATCAAGCTAAGTTTGTAAAGCTGTTAGCTTATTTTATGCTAAAAAATATATAAAATAATAAGAAATTATAACGTTGTTTTGCAAATTTATTGCAAAATTACTGCGCTTAAAATAAAAAAGTAAGCTAGCTTTATTATTACTAAAAAAATCGGCTAAGTTATGAAATTTAATTAAAACTTCTTTAAGTTTTAATTAAGTTAAAAATAACTTTACTTTTTTAAGCTACATAAGTTTAAGCAGTTAAATAATTATTTAATAAAACTTTTGATTATAATAAGCTTTTATAAATTAAAAAGCTGTTACTAGTTTAAAATGTTTTAACTATAGTCCGAAATATTATTAATTAAAGCTTAAGTTTAATATAATACTTTAATTTTTTAAAGTTAATTGGAATAGTAAAACAAAACTGCTTTTAAGTCTGTTATTTTTGTTAATAGCAATATAAGCGCGGCAAAATTTTCAAATAACTTTGCAGCTGTTAATTAATTTATAAAAAACTTAATAAGCGTTATAAATAAAAAAAATGCTATTAACAACATGTTATAAAAAATAAGTACAAAAAAAAGCTTTTTTTAATTTATAATAAAAAGCAAAAGTATAACTAATATAATTGTATTTAATATATGAATCTAAATTAGCATAAGTTTAAATAAAAAGTTTTTTAAAAAATGTAGTATAAATATTGCAAAAGGTATAAAAACGTTGCAAAGTTAAAATATAGAGCTATTAACTAAACTTAAACTTAACATTTTTAAAAACTAAGCTTATTTGTTTTTTTTTTAGCTATTACTTGCATAGCTTTTTAATAAAAACTTAAATTAAATATAGTTAGCATTGTTATCGTTTTTAAAACAGTACTTATTAAAGTTATAAGTAGCCCGAATTTTTTAAATTTTACGCTTTTTAACTTTTTGGAATTACAAGCAGTTGTAACTTATATGCTTTATTTAGTTATAATTAAAGCATTTAACACTTTTTATAGCTAATTTGTAATTTTTACGCAGGTTGCCACTATTGCAAGCGCGTTTTGCTAAAAAATAAAAGCTGTTGCTAGTGCTATTTCGATTAAAACTTTTTTAATTATTATTAGTGTAGTAGCTATTGTGCTTTTTAATTATATTAGCGTATTTTTAGCTTTAGCAATAGTAATCTTTTTTATTTAGGTATTAGTATTGTTAAAAGCTTTTGTTTAGTTTAAGGTTAATTTAGGATTTAAACTGCCTAAAATTCTTTTGGTTCTAATTTTTTTTAATCAGTTTTATTATTTTTTAACGTTGTATAGCTGTATTTATTATGTTAATCCTTTTAATAAATAAGAAGTTAAAATAACTAAATATTTTATTTTAAAGCGTAACAGAAAGCTTTTAGTAGTATAGCATAGCTTTTTCGAAGTTAGTTTGCTTGCTTTTTTAGTTTTTAATTTAAGTAAAATAATGGTTAAAAGTTCTAAAGTTTTAATTAAGTAGTTGCTTAGCTGTTTCTAACTTGTTGCTAATATTAGCTTTTAAAAAAGCTAACTAGCAAATAAAGGTTTTAGTTTATGCAAAAAATGCAGCCTAATTATATTTATATTAGTGCTAATTTTTGCTGTCTACGCTTTAGATAAAGCTACAGTATTAATTTTTATAAACCTGGTCTATTTTGCTATATATATATAAAATGCGTTTAAAGTAACGCCAAAACTTGCGTATTAAACTAATAAACATAAAGTTTAGCTTTTAAATCTACTTAACTTATTTGTTATAAATAAAATTTATTTTAAATAAAAAGTACTTAAACTTAAATAGCTTGCTTAAGTTTACATCGCTGTTAAACTTATTATTATGCTTGTTTTAATAATATCGCAAATAAAATCTGCGTTTAACTTAGTTTAAAAAATGCCTTTTTCGGCCAAAAAATAAAAATAATAATAAAAATAATAATGTAAATAGCTCTAAATCAAAAAAGTTATCTTTAGTATAATAGCTAAAGTTAAGCTATTAATTAAAAAAAGTAGTATAATAAAAAGTTTAATAAGAAGTGTTTAAATTGTTAAAGTTTTTTAAATTTTCTAATTTTCTAATTCTTAAAACCTTTTTTTTTTTTTTCGTAGTTGTTTTACGTGCTTTTTTAAAACGCAGTTTATACAAATCCGATATAAACTGCTTTTTCTGCTCTAGTTATTTTTTTAGTTTGTTAAGCTTAGCAGTTAATTAAGCATTCTGCTGTTGGAGTAGTTAAGTAAAAGCTTTTTTTAGTCCTATTATGTTGGTATTAAAAGGATTTAAAAGCTTTTAGCTTTTATTATTATTTAAAGATATTTTGTTGCTATCTTATAAATAACCCGTGTATAAAGGTCCTATAAAAAAAATAAAGCAAGCCGGTCGTTTTAAAACCATAGTAGTTATATATTATAAATAACCTTTAAGTACAAGCTTTAAAATTGTTACGTTTGAAAAGTCTTTTAAAGTTAGGTATAATATAATATATATTTTGTATAATAGGTTTTATATAAAACTAAAGCTTGTAAAAACAAAGAATAGTGTGCGGAGCACACTTAGATAAATTATAGTAATATAGGCAGATAAAATCAGAGAGAACACACTTTGATTGGTAGTTTAATTGGTAGTGCACCTAAATTATGACAATATTTGTACAAATTAATACTTTAAAGTATACTTAACTAATTATAATTGCTTTACTAACTAAATTTTAGTTTTTTGCGTTAGTTAAACGTTATAACAATTATTTCAAATAATAGCTTGCTTATAATAAAGCCGGTTTTATTAAAATTATAAATATTTTTTTTTATTATACTGTATTTTTGTTTTATGTTTTGTATAAAGCTAAACTACTTTTAATACGCGTCGGAATTTTTGTAAAAAACTTGTTAGTAATCGATTTTTTAATTAAAACACGTTCGAAAGCTTAGTTATTGTTATACAAAGTTTAAAGCCTAGTTAACGCTAACTTTAAGCGCGTTGCATGCGTGTAGTAGTTAGCTAACTATATTTTTAACACCGCTTAACCAAAAAAAAACGATTGCAAATCTAGATTAATTATGTATTATACAATGGTATTTTCTTTAAAGTCGGTTAATTTTCGTGCAAAAAAAAGTAAATTTTAATTTAGCTTGCAACTGTGTTATTAATAGCTTAACGTCGTATAAAAAACGTCATAAATTTTTACTACAAAAGTAAAAGATAATTTTAAGTTATTTTAAAAAACTTGTAATGCAAGCTGCAAGTTTGCTTTTTTTATAGCACGCGCTATTGTTAGTAGTAGTAAAAATAAAAATAAAAAATAGTGCATATAAAAGTATAAAGACTAAACCGCTTGATTTATGCGGACCGTTTACTTGTGTGGCACGTTAATTTATACTTTTTTTGCTATTTGCCGTATTTTTGCTTTGTTTTATTTTAGCATAGTTTTGCTAGCATACTATAAGCTCCGTACTAGGTGCTTATTGTTACTATAAGCCGAGAATAAGTTGCTTTTGCTGTATTTACTTAGCAGCTTTATTTTTCTAGGGCTTTGTAACCTGTATATGTCACAAACAGTTAATAAGCCACCTAACTGCGCCATGGTCCCAAAAGGGTACAAGACACCAAACTGTCCGTCGTTTGGTTCAAGTGGCTTATATTAGCGGGTCAGGTCGGGTCAGGTCAGGTCTGGTCAGGTCTAGTGTGGCAACCGCCACAATATATATTTCCTTAATAGCAGCTAACTACTGCTTAAGGGCTATTATAATAAGGTTCGGATTTATTGCTTCTCTGGCGAACTCGGAGTACCTAATCTCTAGTGCCGTATGTACGGATTAAACCTTTCTTTTTCTGTAGGTATGCTTTAATTCGGTTTTGTGAGGCCTTTAAACTGCTGAAGTAGTTACGCGCTAGCGGTGCTTTATAGTGCTAAGCTAAATTCTGCTAAAATTCTTTTTCCTCCTTTTTTATAGGTTTATGTACATACTTCGCAAGCTTAGTAGGTAACTGATCCTAGGGTAGTTAGGTGCTAAAAAGAAGGAAATAACTGCTATAACCACTTGGTTTAAGCGTTCTGTTGTATATTCGGACAGCAGCTCTCACTATCTTCGGGATAAACCTGTACCTGTGGATCGCGCCCTCTCTCAGTATAACTCTTTTAATGTTTCCGCTAGCCTTCTCCACTTTGCCATTGCCTCGCGGGCAGCTTGGGATAATAGGCTTAATTGCTGATCCATTAGCCTTGTGCTATTGTATGGCTTTATAACTGGTAAAAGCGCTAGCGTTGTCGCAAATCCACTCTTTTGGGTAGCTAAAGGTCTCTCCAATTCTTATAATTAGTGGTTTAGTTGTCCCGAATCTCACATCAAAAACTATTTCGGCTTTTACCCACGCTGTAGCATATTTTACATACACAAGAAGGTTAACTGCCACAACGCCCTTTGTTAGTGATGTGTAATCTATTGCCCACCGGGTCAGAAGCGGCGGTGGCACAATAGGCTGTAGATCAGGCAGTTTACTCAGGGGTGGCTTTATTAGTTGGCACTTAGGGCACTCTGCCACTACCTGTTGGGCTAACAGCGTTATTCCCGGGTGCCAACATCGCTTGCTAACTTCCCGCAGCAAGGTGCCAACTGTGGCATGGCCGAAGTCTAGGTGTGTTTTTTTAACCATTGCCAGCAGGTCAGGTATGTCCAGTACTTCCAGAAGCGCTACCGCTTGGTGCGCTGTTCCCGTTAGGTGCGGAGGGTCTCCAGAGCTTCTCCTGTATTCGGCCACCCTGTAAAGCCTACCCTTGTGCATAACAAAGTGCCTGTTTGTCCATTCTGGTGTAATGTTCTGCGGCAGATCCGCTTTAAATTATAGGAACTCGAAGATCGCCTGCAAATCCATGCAGTTCAGGTGTTGTGGTCCTGTAATAGGTCTAGGTCGAAGTTCGTTCGGGGGCTTGTTCGCAGGGTCGGTTAGGGGTCGGGGGTCGTTTTCGGCTGTTGGAAACAAATTCTCAGGGAGCCTTGACAACCAATCAGCCAATACATTGGACTTGCCTGTTCTGTATACTATTCGTATAGCGTAGTGCTCTATAGCATCTAAAAATCGTACTATTCGTGCTAGCTGTTCTCCTTTATTTCTAATCGTCAGCAGTAATTCGTGATCAGTACGAACAGTGATTTCGCCTCCTTTTACCTAGTGTTTCCAGTGCTGCAACGCTAACAATACTGCTAACAGCTCTCTTTCTTGCAAAAGTACTTGAACTAAGTCTCTCCCAGCTTCTTTAAAAAGTGCGCTACTGGGTGTAGTGCTGTTAACTCGCCATGCAGATAGGGCTGTAAAAGGCAGGCGCCAACATGCAACTGGCTCGAATCGGTCTCCAGTACTAATGGTAGCCTCCAGTCAAAAGATTTTACCACTGGCATAGTTGTAATAGCTTCTCTGATTTCTCGCTAGGCATCCTTAGCTTCGGGTGACAGCGTTAGGGCCTGGTTCTTAGGTTCTCTTGTTAGCGCTGTTAGTGGTGCCGCAATCAACAAATAGTTGCCAATTAAGTGCTTAAAGTATTCTGCGGCATTAATGAATGCCCGTACTTCAGTAGTAGTTCCTGGCATTGGCCTGTTTTTTACAGCGGCAACTTTAGCTGGGTCGGCCTTAATGCCAGTGATAAAAACATGGAAGCCTAGAAAAATGCCTTCGTTAACAAACAATAGGGTTTTCTGTAAGTTGATTATCACGCCGTACTCCACTAGCCGTGTGAACAACAGTAGCAATCTTTCGTGAAGTTGCTCCCTGGAGTCTGCCCAAACGTATATATCGTCTAGTAACCCAGCTACCCAGTTTTTAAAAAGTTTTAACACTTCCTCTATAAAAGCCTGGAAAGTGGCTGGAGCGTTACAGAAACTAAAGGGCATAACTAGCCATTCGTATAGGCCGAACAGGGTAACAAATGCTGTTTTCTCGATGTCTGGTTCATATACTACAATATGCCAGAACCTATCCTTGAAGTCTATAAAGGCATAGTGGAAATGACCTGCAGCCTTCTGTATTTGGTCTCCGGCGTTAGGTAGTAGGTGGGCTCGCTTCTTCGTAGCCTTGTTTACCTCTCTGTAATCGCAGCAAAACCTCCATATGATCTCCTCAGGCTTCATGTTCAAAGCTTTTGTAGTCTGTCCAGGTGCTTTCTTCGGTGTTAACAGTGCTGGCGATTCCCACGGCCCGAAACCCTTCCGTACGTGGATGCCTAAGTGGGCACCAACGAATTAGCGTAAGGCCTTCTCCTGCATTGGGCTATACCAACAGGGTAGTAGCCTAATTGGTGGGTGATCTCCAGTGTCAATATAGTGCTTCGTCTTCATTACCACATCTGTACGTCTTTTAGCTAGGTCGAATAAGCCTGGAAATTTAGTGATGTATTCCCTTAAACATGCCTGTGCGAAGGAATCCGTTGGTGTATCCTTATGCCACTCGATAGTCATGTTGTCAGCCATTGGTGCGATCTCGGTGGCTGGGCTGCTATGAGTGTGCTGGAGAGGCCTGAGCATCGGTTGACCACTGAATTTAGTGAGCTTCAGCGTTTCGTCGCCATTGATCGTGTCGAAATAGCCTCCCCATTCGTGGAAAATACGCTTGCCAACTGTAAAATCACCTGGGAATGTGCGGTCTGGCACAACGCCCTCTGTCAGGGTCTATTCTTCAGTTGTCTCGTTCCCTATCAGGAATGTTGCTAATACCTGATAGTCATGGGTAATCTGGGGTCTAGTACCGCCTACTCCGGTCATCGTAGCTCCCTTCTGCGACCTGTATGGGTGCAAATGGGACGCTAGTGACCTAGAAACGTAGCAACTAGTACAGCCGTAGTCGAAAAATACAGTGAAGACATGACCGTTGTGTACTATCTTAGCCTGAAAGAGGTTATGGCGGTCATAGTAGCCATCTCTCAGTTTGCCTCTTTCTGCTGGTGGTCCAGTTGAGCCCTCGTCCATTCTAACCACGTGGGCAGGGCTATCCTAGGCGTCATCAATGCCTGCGAATAGTTCTTCCAGTTCTCGATCAATAGTGTCCTCCTCCAGCCGATCACTAGGACTCTGTTGGTCCTCTTTAGCGCTGTCCTCGTCATCCTGTGTTATAAAGTGTACCCGTTTGTTGCGTATAGGTGCCTTAGATCTGAAAGACCTGTATTTGTCCTTAAATCGTACGAATTTAGTAGACAGGTCGTTTCTAAACAGTGTTCCCTTCAGTGTAACTGATTAACCTTGAGGCTTGTTTAACTGCTGTTTTGGCCATCTCACTTCTTCAGGGCAGTCTCTCGCCCAGTGGCCTGTCTTCTTGCAGTTGAAACACTTGTTTTCAGAAGCCTTGGTCGCGAACCCCTTTTCCAAAGTAACTGAATCACTGTCTTCAGTGACTCGGCTTACCTCTCGGCTGTCAGTTCGAGGGTCCGAGATCACTGGCATCAGCGCTTTCGGTGCCATCTCCGTATTGTTGACTGGTAGGATCTAGCATTGCGCTGGCTTTGTTAATGTGCCAGAGGCCATGTTGTAGTTGTAAAAGGGTGCCGTAGATCCTTGAAGCTGTACTGTAACATTCGGTGTGCTGTAAATCTTCGGCTCTAGTGCTGTCATAGATATAGTGCCTGATACCTGTACTGCTTCTTCCATAATTTGTCCTGTATTCCAGTCTCGGCTGAACCTTGCGACATTCAGCCATACGCTAGGACAGTATACCCTCAGTTTGTCAACTATAACGTTGCGAGTTTGCTGAGTATTCCGGGTGCCCCCTGGGAGTCGATAGAATGCTTCTCGGAGGCGCCATAAGTAGCTGACATAGGCTTCATCTTGTGCTGGCAACAGGCTAATAAAGGTAGTTAACGGGCTGTGTAGTGCATTATGTGAACCCAGCACCTGTATCACAGCTTCCAGGAGATCGACCCAAGTGGCTGCAGGTCTGCTGTTTCGCACGAACTGTGCCACCTGCTGAAAATCTCCGGCCATCTCTATAGCTACCCTCATAGACCACAAGTTGTAGGGCACGAGGGCCTGTACCAGTCGGTTCTGTAGCTGTCGTACTATATCCAGTGTAGTATGATCGGCCCTGATTAGCCGTAAGCTTGGGGGAATCACTACCTTATTCTTTATTTCGCATCCACCGAGGTTGTCAGCGTCGTTCTGAAGGAAAGCTTCCGGAAAAACAGCCTGAACTCGCTGTTCCTGCTTGGTCTGGGTGTTGCTAGGGGGTCGATACTTCTGTAGGTTCAGTGATAGATCACCCAGTCGCTTCTTGTCAGTGACATTCGCAGGGGCTCTCATGTAGGATGCATCAGTCGCAGTAGTATCCGCTGGAATACCCATAGGGTCAGTGCCGTCAGGTTCAGGTCTGTCTGGCTCTTCAGGTGCCTTGGCTCCCAGAGCTGTCAGTGCAGCCATCACCTGATCGAGCTTATGATCAAGCTTCTCTTCCAGTCTCCTGTGGCTCCTCTGGACAGCTTCTGCGAAGCCTTCCAGGCGCTGATGTACCGAGGCTATAGTTGTCCCTCGGTCTGGGCTAAGCCACTCTTCGTCTACTAGTGCATCCATCTCGAACCTGGCGTTCGTATAACCGGTCGCGCTCATATAGGGCGCGTGTACGTAGGGTATGGTGAATAGGGTGTGATAAATAGGGTGTGATAAATAAGGTGGTGTATAAGGTGAGAACAATAGGGCGCGCGCGTATAGGGTATCGTTTGCAGACTTGCCTTGTAGCTGCAAAAATAGCTATTTGTATCAGATATATGCGATGGCATGCAATTGGGTTGAATGTGTTGTATTGATTAATGTGTTGATGTAGGTTTTATGTAGTAGTAACTGCGTTTGTAGGCAGAATTGTATGAGGGCCCCTGTCATCCTGACATGGGTCCGCCATTGGATACTCCTTCAGTTAATATACCGAATACGCTTATATCCCTTATATCTGACAATTTGTACGTTCTGCTAGGGTCCTGATGTAGTACTAAACCTAGTGCATTAGTATTACTCTAAGTGCATAAGTCAGGTGTACTCATAAGGTTGGTTGATTGATGATGGAGGCATGAGAACTGTAGCCTGTGGGCTATATACTTATGTACCTAGTTTACAGTGGATACCTAAGCGCGCTCTCCACAGCAACCGCAGTGGATTACCTGCGCCACATTAGGTGCCACAGTGTAAATGGTAATCAATAAATCTGTGTTCTTACTAAATGCGTTTAACGCGTTAACTGTGTTGATCTTTCTAAGAATAAAAGCGCAAAAGGAGCATGCGTATGTGCAGTTGCTTAGGTTTAACAATTTAACCAATTTACTAAAGGATATAATTAGCTTGCAGTTAAAGCATGGCGTGGCTATAAAAAAAGCGCCTTGTACTAATAAAGTACTGTCCGTAAAACTAAGATAAAGCTTATTATTAAAGCGGTAAGTTTAAGACCCATTTTGTTCTTATTACACATAAGCATGTTAGTTTATATTTTATGTTTTAAAGTAGGCAAACAATTACTTACTTGTGTAACGATTTGGTCCTATTCTTATAAGGTGTAAGCCTTCCACATAGGTTGGTTCACTTACAGGTGAAGGATATTGTATGGTCCGTATAACCGGGGGGGTGACTCTTGGTAGGAAATGTCACAGGGGATATTAAGTGAGTGCAATAAGTTATTGTTAGGAGGTTAACTCCTTTATAGTTAATTCCAAAGACTTAACTATAAGCTTAGATTGAACAGTAAAGTAAGGAAAGACTAATGCTAGATACAAAAGGAACTTTTTACGTTTTTATAGTATTTCCTTCTTTTACACATTTCCTGGATACTTTGGATAGAAACCTATCCTAAGTATTTATCACGTGACCTTTTGCGCCCATGATTGGCTGTAGCTTGTCTCCTGGTCCAGCCCCTTATCTGGTCCATGACTGCGCTAAGTCTTCCTTTTAGGCCGTCTTTTTGTTAGTTTGTAACAACTTGCTATTCTTATTACACACACGCACGTTAGCTTATATTTTTCGTTTTAAAGTAGGCAAACAATTACTTACAACTTGTTTATATTACATAAACGCAAATTAGCATAAGCTTTACCTTACAAATATAAAACAACTAACTTTTTATTTTAAACGTTTAGTTAAATAGTTAACTAATGTAAGCGCTATAATGCATTTTATACATTTTACCATATTTTTATTAGCTTAAATATCTTATCTTTTAATTAAAACAAAATGAATAACGTATTTCCCACTTGATTTTGGCCACCTTATTAGATTGGCCACTTTTTTTGGCGTACCTTTATATACAATTTTCTATTACAAAGTACTTACTCCACTTTATTATAACTTCGCAGAAAAAGGTTGTACAAAAATAAATTTAGTATTATTAAATTTGCAATTAAATAAAGAATTCAAAAATTTTTATTTTTATTTTCTAACTATTTTATTTAAGCGTATACCTTTAAAAAACAAATTTACAAAGATTATTTTAGCGTACTTTTTAATAGCGCCTTAAATAAAATAGTTAGAAAATAAAAATAAAAATTTTTGAATTCTTTATTTAATTGCAAATTTAATAATACTAAATTTATTTTTATACAACCTTTTTTTGCGAAGTTATAATAAAGTGGAGTAAGTACTTTGTGTTACGTTTGGGGTCCTTTACAGAGACAAGGCTCCTAGTTGGCGTACCAATTGTATATTAATCTTAAGGTGAAGAAGAAAGAAGGAAAACTCTGCAAGCTATCTACAGGAATAATGGGATATATGGTAATGTGTGTGGGACGGCTGGTGGGTCTGTCAGCCAGGTGTCTAGGTGATGTGGGGACCAGCCGTCACTCTTTGTAATAGAAAATTGTATACAAAGGTACGCCAAAAAGAGTGGTTAATGTAACGCATGGACCACCACCAAACTGTTATATCGATAAAGAACGCACGGACTACAACCCACAAAGTAGTAATTGTACTATATTTAATTCTAAAAGATCGCAAGCTTTGCTGTTCTTTTTCCTTTTTTTTTTTTCAGCTTAAAATCTTAGTTTATAGTATCAATATAATGTTATAAAGCATTTTATACAATTGTAACACTATTTTAAGCTTTTTTATTTTTGCTGTTAAGCGTTTACTAAATACGAAACCTTATTTTTCGCTATAGTAAGCAAAACATAAAAATATTACTCTTTTTTTCTAGTTAGCACGCGACTACTAAAAACAAATATAACTATTTAATACGACTACATGCTACTTTGAAAAACTTTTTCGGTGCTTATTACAAACTTAAAAAGATTTGCAAAACTGTAATTATATATAGCGCCAAAAAGTACGCTACTAAAAAACTTAACTATTAATACACCGATCTAATTAATCGAAAAAAAAGAAAAACAGAAAATAAAGGCTTTTTTAAACGCTTTTAAACTTAAAAAAAAACAAATAACATTTACGTTAAAAACTATAGCTAAAAATAATTAAAATAAAATTTAGCGTTTTTACCAGCTAATTAAACAGTTGCAAGCTTAAATCTAATAACAAGCTAACACGCCTCCACTAGGTAAACAATAGCGCAAAAGTACTAAAAGCAACGCTTTTAGCAGCACTAGCTTTAAACCTGTAGGCATAGCTGCATAAAAAATATTTAAACTTATTAGCCACTTAATTAACGCAGCTAGCAAAAACTACAAAAAAAAAGCAAAGACTTGAAAAGCAAACTTAAATAAATTTGCAAGCAACAAAAACCTTTTTAACAATTAGCTCAAAAAATTAGCTAACAAGTTAAAAAAAAACTTTACTATTTTTCGTATTAAACAAAGCTGCATGCGCTATATAATATCTTTACTAAAAAAAAACGCTGAAAAATCTGTTAAAACTTAATTCCGTTTTGTCAAGCGTTTATTTAATAAACTTGCCAAATTGATCTAAACTTTAAAAACAGCTTATTATAACTTAAATTAAGCTGCTTTAGCTTGCAAAAAACTAAAAACCTTTTGCTTCAAGCTTAATAAAAATAGCAACATTTATTAATTTATTTCTTAGTTTAACAGCTTTGCCTAAAAGTCTAAGCTGCTTAAAAGCAAATGGCTTTAAATCTTTTAAAGCTATATTAACATAAATTTAAGCAGCAAAATCTTTAAAGCTAGTACTAACTTAAGCATAACTTACAAACGTTTTTGCAACAAAATAGCTAAAGCTATATTTAATTACAAATATGCTTTTTAATAACGCTAAAAAATTAGCGCTAATTGCGAAGCTAAAGCTAAAGCTGGCAACCTAGCTGTAAAAACTTTGTAGCAAGCTTTTAACAAACCTAACTTTATTAAAATAGCTGGCTAACTTAAACAAGCGCTAACTAAAAAAAAGAAAAAAGTTTATTAAAACAATAATACGTGCTTTAAATGTAGTAAACTAAGATATAAAGTAGTTAACTGCTTTAAAAAGCAAGCAAATATAAACAAAGTTTAGCCAGCTAAAAAAAAAGCAAACAACAATTTATTTAGCTTAAATAACTTAAAAAACTAACAAAACTGTTAAAAGTTTTTTTAACAGTCTTATTTTTTTTATTAGCTAAAATAAATAGCTAGAAAAAGTTAACACTATTTAATTAAAAAATATAACTACAAGTAAATAACTTTAAAATAAAAACTATTGTGTTATATAATACTAAAGCATAAACAAATTTATTAGTAAGCAAAAAATTAGTTAAACAAGTTAAGCAACAATTTAACGCACAAATAATTTATTTAAACTAACTAATACCCTTGTTTAACTATTGCAAAAAAACCGCAGGCCTAATAAAAAAGCATTTAATAGCCACTTTAAAAATTAATAGCTGCCGTTTTAAAAACCAAGTATTCTAAATAATAAATACAAGTTATAAAGTTATAATTGGCATAAATTAGCTTGCTAAATATAACTTTTTTTTAAACTGCAAAAAATAACGTTTAATATAGCTTAAAAATCAACTTGCATTAGCAAAATATTTCTTAGCTATTTAAATTTAACCATTAAGCAAAGCTAAACGCTAAATCGATTCTAGCATTTAGTAAAATGCAAACTAGCAAAATCAAGCTTTAGAAAAAAAGTACCGCATACTCTAAAAAGCAAAAAAAAAAAAGTTAGCTGCTGCTATAATAAGCGCAAAAAAAATAAAAAACCGGGCTATAATCTAAGAAATTATAAAGCAAATTAAAAATAATTTAAACTGTTAATAATAAGCTAAGCTAGCGCTAAAAATGCTAACTAAACTAATACTTATTAAATTTGTAAGATTATTTAAAAACGAAAAAACTATAAACATAAAAACAGTTAAGCTTTAAAAAACGTACAATAAAAAGTGTATACCGTTCTTTGCAAACAAAGATTTTAAGCATATAGCCTTAGTTCGACGTCTTTTTTTAAAACTATTAGCACACTTAAAAGGTTTTTTCTTAAAAAAAAAACAAACATTTTGCCTTTATTACAACTAAAACACAATATAGTTTTTAAACTTAACAGAAAAGTATAAAACAGTAGCTTTTTAAAATACTAAACTCTGATTTAGTATCTACTTTTAAAAAAAAAAGTAGTAAACTAGCTACTAAAAATAAACTTTATTAAACCAGCTATAAAAGTAAACGCAGCGCTAGTTTTATTTGCTTTTAAGCTGCATTTATAAAAGCGAAGGTTTTGTATTAATTACTGCTAGCAAAATTAATATCTAAAAAACAAAGTAGTTCTAGCTTTAGATTTAAACGGTATTATTTACAACTGCTAAAATGTAAAATAATACTCTAAATTTAACGTTATTAAAGCTTTTTATCGGCTACGCATATTAATTAACTTTTAATATTTTACAGCTTTTTGTATTTAACAAAAAGTTTTCTAATAAAAAGTCCTTTCCTTTAGCCTTAAAATAAGCTTAGCTTGGTAATAATTCTTTATTAATATTTAACTATAAGAACTATTAAACAAATTTGTTAATACGTATGCTAATAATATATTAGTATACTTAAAACTAGAAAAAAAGCATTAAAAACAATGTAAAAAGATTATTTATCGTTTACATAAAATCTAATTGCAAAAAAATATTAAAAAATTTCGATTTAACGTTATTATAATAAATTATTTAAACGTTATTATAAAAGCTAAGGTTGGTATTCAGATCAACTTAGCAAAGATCAAAGCTATTATAAACTAGAAATTTAAAAACCTTAACAAAGTTAAAGCAGTCTAATTTTTTTTAAAACTATATAACTTTATTTGTATGTTTATCTACTACGTTAGCAATATTATAAAACTATTAAACTAGTTATTTAAAAAAAACGCTCTGTTTAAAAAAGGCCTAAAACAAAAAAATGCCTTTAAAGCTATAAAGTAATTAGCATGCTAAACACTAGTGCTAGCATTTTTTTGCTTAAAGCAACTTATTTAAATAAAAACTAACGCATTAAAAAACGCTACTAGCGAAATAATTTAGCAGCAACAAAAAAACAAAGAATAAAAGCTTGTAAAATACTTTTTTAAAACAATAACCGTACTAAAAAAAGCTTACTTTATATAAAACAAAAAAATGTTAGCTGTAGTACAAACCTTAAAACATTACTGCCTAAAGCTTTTAAAACAGAAATTTTTCGTTGTTATTAATTATTAAGCTTTTTTATACTTTTTAACCAAACGTGTGCTTTTAATACGCCAAGTCCAGTAAGCCAACTTCTTAACAAACTTTGATATTACCTTTTAATATAAACTTGGAAAAAAAAACGTAGTAGCTAATGCTTTATTTAAAAAAACAGCTAAATTATTTATAATAAAAGCATAAAAAGCTAAAGAACGCACTTTAACTATAATCGAACCCCAAGCTATAAAAAAACTAATAGCTGCTATAAAAAGCAACAAAGTAGCACTTAAAAAAGCTAAACTAATAAAACTAATTAAAAAAAAAAACGAAGCCTAAAAGTTAAGCTATAAAAACTATTAGCTATAAATGCTTAAAACCACTTTAAATAATATTATCTTTTTGCAAACAGCTTTAATTAAAAAGTCACACCACCTTAAAATTACTGCTTATTTAAGCTAAAACAAAACAATTAAAGCAATTAAACAAGATTTTTATTAGCCTTACTTAAAACAAAACGTTAAAAAATACGTACGCAACTGCTACAACTATCAAAAAAATAAAATACCCTAAAACAAAACACCCAGGCTACTGCACCCAATACTAATATTGTAAGCAGTATAAAAACAGGTAATAATAAACAAAAAAAACATGCCAAAAAACCGCTAAAGCTATAATTACGTTTAAGCTTTCGTAAACAAGTTTAGCCGTTTGCTGGCCATACTTTTAAATAAAAAATCTAATACGGCAAAAACAGTAGCAGCACAATACTATCGTTTCTTATATTGATTTTTCAGCATGCCAAACTGCTAGCTGTTAAATAACGCAAAGCCTTTTATATTAGATTTCATAAAAAAGATTAACAAGTTAACTAAAACAAAACACTGCAATAGTAGCGCCTACCACCTTTAAATACAAAAAGCAATTAAGTTTATTAACTAAAAACTTAACTAACAATTATAATTTTATATTAACAAATACCAAAATAACTAAAGCTTTTACCTATTAGCGTTAAATTTTGTTTACAACTTATTGTAACACTTATCACTAAATATAGCCTTTTTAAAAGTAGCTTTAAAAACTAACATATATAACCCATTATCAATAAAACCTTTAAACAAAAAAATTAGCACGCTGCTGCAAAAGCTGGCACTAAAACTGATAAAACAAACATAAAAAGTCCAGAAAATAGCATACATATTAGCAAAAGCAGCTTAAAAACAACAGAAATTACAAGCCAACAAAAAGCGCAAACTAGTCAACTTTAAAATAAAAAACAAGGTATTTTTTAAAAAAAAAAGTTTTTTACATAAGCACTAACCACCCGGCTAAACTTACAATTTATAAAACTATTTAAAATTTTAAAAAAACAAAGCTATAGCTACGTCTTAAACTTACTCCCATTATATAAAATAAAGAACCTATTTTACGCCGACCGATTGTAAAAAGCAGACAACAACCTATTACTACAACAGATTTAAACGCCCCCAAAACCCAAAAATATCAACAAAAAATCCGAGTACAAAGTAAACAAAGTAGAAAAATCACGCCTGTACAAAAAATATTACACATTGTAATACTAGGTCTTTTAGCAAAAATGTAACCTTAACAATATATAGTATTTAGCAAAAAACTTCAAAAATGCACCTGCTGCACTCAAACGATTTTATAAGCTACACCCTAAAGCCCTAAAGCTACCAGTTAAACTAAAAAAATAAATGCGTGCAGCTGCCGCAAATAAACACGCAAAGAACTACCTAGATAACAATATAGCCAAAAAATCAAAAAAAGCTATAATAACCAAACGCCACACTTAACATTAATACAAATTAAAATCTGTATTTCTGTTTTAATAAGAAAATATAACGCATAAACCACTACCAAACTGTTATATTAATAAAAAACGCACAGACCACAACTCACAAAATAGTAATTGTATTATATTTAATTCTAAAAGATCGCAAGCTTTGCTGTCCCTTTTTCTTTCTTTTTTTTCAGCTTAGAATCTTAGTTTATAGCATTAATACAATGTTGTAAGGCATTCTACACAATTGTGACAGTTAATTCAATAGGGTGGCCAAAATCAAGTGGGAGATACGTTATACTAGGAAAAGGTTGTTGCTTAAAAATATGCCTGCATTATTAAATAATCCTGGTAAGGTACCCATTTTGCTAAAGGTTTAGGAGTTTTAATCTTACAAGTTGACTACTATATGCTTAATGTTAGATATAAGGGATATGATCTTATTCGGTATATTAACTGAAGGGGTATTTAATGACAGACCTATGTTAGGATAACAGGGGCTGTCAGAATTCAGGTGCACTACCAACTAAACCACCAATCAGAGTGTGTTCTCTCTGGTTCTGTATGCCCATATCACTATGATCTATCTGTCGAAAGTATATGGGGTCAAGGAGTCACTGTCATATTAATCTACAAATAGGGGCAACGGTCACCAAATCAAATATATATAAAGGTCTTCCCACCACCTAAATATTAAATAGTTAAGTTAATCAAAAACGGTAAACCGCTCATATACCTACTTTTTTAATAGGTTATAAGCCCGGAACTTTTTTATTAAGCTTTTTATAGCTAGCTAAATTATATTAACTTATATTATTATTACTATTATTATATTATTTTACTAAAAGGGTTATAAGCTAATAAAGATATAACCTTTACAAAAGTCGGAAAAGCTGAAATTAAATAAATTAAAGCAAATAAAAACAGCTAAGTCTTTTATAACACATTCTTTAATTACTTTAAAATCATTTTAAAAATTATTAATTTTATTAATTCTTTGCACTATTATCTAATATATTATACTATAAATAATTTATTTAATACTTAGCGTTAAAACGAAAAGCAGGTTATTAAACTAGTTATTATATAACGTACACTTAATATTAATAACTTTTTATACTTAGCAAAAAATATAGGCATACAGTAGGAATATATAAATCTTTGGGAAGAAAATAAAGACGATTTTATATACGTTAACCTGCTAACAATCAATACAAACAACTATGAACTAGACCTAAACAACGTTAATATACTGTTTTTATTAAATAAAACAAACATATTTAGCTATAAAGTACAAACACCGCCTAAAGTCATAAAGCAAGAAACTTCAGAAAAGTTTAGCTTTAATAAGCTAACTAGATACCCAATTATAAATCGACTAACACTAGAACTAGATTTACATTTTTTTTTTAAATAATTATACAAACCAGAAGAAAAAGAACTTTAAGACTTGTCTAATCAAGCATTAACTCTCCTATAATCTTGTTTACTAGCGCTAACTTATTACTTGTTCAGCTTATATATAGCAAACATGTTTATAAAACAAGGCGTAGGCACAGCTAACACTATTAACGCAAATAGTAAAACTATTACCTTACTTATAGTAAATATAGCTGCTGCTAAATTTAACAACCTTAAAAAACTAAAAAGTTAAAAAAATTATTACAAGTAGCACTTTAGCATAATAATAATGCTAAAAACGGTTAACGCTTACAAATACACAAAAAAAAAATTATTAAAAAAGGTAGAACAAGTACCGCCTTATTAATTAACCAACTAAAAAACTTTTTAAAAAAGAGCACTGCTACTAATGCAGAGCAATTTTTTACTTATTTAAAATCAGGCGACTAAGGGCGTTAAAACAATAGGAAAGCTTTTTGCATAAGCAGACAAAGAATTTAACAAAGACGGAGTAACTTTACTTTTACAACTTATAACTTGGTAAGACAATGCGACTATCAAAAATTTTTTTATGGCTAAAACATTAGCCAACAAAATTAAAGCGATATAAAAAAAGTACGCTAAGGTGGAAGCAGAGCACAAAGTTTTTAATAGCTACTTTACCGTGCATTTTGTGCATGGCTTTGGAGAGGAATTTAGGGCTTGGGCCCAAGTTTTCTAGACTATAGTAAGGGACAAGATCTCTACTCTTGCTAACATAGTACCGATAGCAAAAACAAAAAAGGCCTGCATAGAACAAGTACTCCAATTATTAAACGCTAATATATCAGCTATAGTAGCCAGAGCCGGAATTGCAAAAAGAAAAAAACGAGCAGCAACAACAACGCTTTTAAAAAAAGAAGAAGCAGTGCTAATTAAAAGGGCCAAATGTAGCTACTGCAGTAAGCTTGGGCACGTAAAAGCAGGATGCTAAAATCTATACCTAGAACTAAGACGAAAAAACTGTTTAAAACAAAAGGATAAAAAAAAAGAAAACAACAAAAAAAAAACAAAGAAAGCAATGCTAGCAATGCGACTAAAACACAGAAAAAGCTCTAATAACAATAGTATAGCAGAAGTAATATAGCTGCTTACTTAAGTTATTTACTTATGTGCTTTTTACTTTTAAATAATCTAGTAATAACAATGCTAAATGCTATATTGTTTTTGTTAACTTTGCTACTTTATTTATACTTAACTTATTTTTATTTAACCTATTTGCATTTATTTTATTTTTATTTAACTTACCTGCATTTACTTTATTATAAATTACTTTGAATAGACTTTATTAGAAGCGAAAGCAGTATATAACATCGATAAGTTCTTTGGAACAGGATGCCATAAAAAGTGATAGCCCCGTTAGAGATGCTGAAAGATACTGCAAATCAGGAAACTATAATAACCTTTATCTAACCTAATACAATGGGCAAGTGCTTTCTAATAAAAATCTAGGTCCTAAACTTAGGCTGTAAATAGCATGTTATTTAGAATAAGAACAAGCTATTTAATTATACGAAGCTTAATCTAGGAAAGATCACGATTAAAAAAATAGGTAAGATTAAGATTTTTATAAAAGGAAAAGAAAACTTTACCAAACGGTGCATTATTACTACAAGCTACATAAAAATCATATTTTGCAACGTATTCTATGCCCTAAAACTAGGTGTTAACCTAATATTAATTACACAATTGTTAAACAGGGGAGCCAAGATGTTACTCTCTAAAAAACGATGTTTAATCCAATTCCCAAAGCTTTTAAACATAGTTATACTTGCTCCAAGATTTGGAAACCTTTTTATCCTACTTATTAACCGATCTTTACTTTTTGCGCTAGCAGCGTATACAATAAGCCCTAAAATGAGGCTATAGCACGAAAGAATGGGCCACCTTAGTGAGGCATTTTTACTCAAGCTTGAGAAAATAGTTAAAAGGATAAATAACGCCAAATTCTACTGCGTGTGCAAAGCTTGCATTGTAAGAAAAATAAAAAAAGGTTTATACAAAAGTAGTCTCCCTTAAAAGAAATATATGGGAGACGTGATCTACGTGGACGTCTGTGGCCTATACTATATCCAAGGGTATAAAGGAGAAAAATACTAGCTTATTATAATCGACTCTTATAGCAGGCTTAGTGGACTAAAAACAATAGTAAACAGAAAAAAAGTCTGGTCTTACATTAAAAAGTTTGTTGATAAATTAGAAAAAGCCGAACAATAGGGCAGAAAATGTTGTTTAATTTATAGAGACAGAGCAGAAGAATTTATATTAAAAAACGCTGAATAATAGGCCCTACAAAGGGGAATTTATGTATAGTTCGCTTTAACGAAACAATACAAAAGCAATAAAATAGCAAAGAACTTTAATATTATAATACAGAACAAACTTCTTTTTTCAATAATAAAAGAAGCGATCTCCACTAAATATTGGCCAGAAGTTGCGGCAGCAGTAAACTATTTTCAGAATAGGAGCCCCTATTCTGCGCTTAACGTTACTTTTTTTAAAAAGGCGTATAACTAACAACCTACTATTAAACACGTTAAGCAGTTAGGCACCAAAGTGTAGTATTTACTTTTTAGCACCAAACAAAAAAAATTGGACCTAAAAAAAGCCCCAGGCATTCTAGTAAAATATAGCAGCAATTTAATATACCGAATTTTAACCACCGATAGCGCTATAATTAAGGTAGCTTGTTAAAACGCACACTTTAACAAAGAGCCAGCTGCAAAGTCGACAACCCTTAAAATAACATCAACAAAAGTCCAAACAAATAATTACAGCAAAACATCAAAAATAAAAAAACCAGCATTACTAATAGCTAAAAAGCAACGCCAAAACACTATCTCCTGTAGTAAAGGCACTATAACAAATGATTCTACTTCAGCCAATTAACCCTAAATCCTGCTACCCACAGACCCCTTACCTACAAAGGCCTTACCCGATCTAGAACTTAACAAATCAATACCTAGTCACCTAAAGCTGCAATATTTACTTAAAAATTATTAGCCACTTTTTAAATCCAACATTTGAGCACTTTACGCCATACTAGCACTAGCAACAGCCTTAAAAGTTCGACTAAAAAATACTAAGCTATTAACAATAAAAAAAGCTTTAAAGGATTATAACAGCAAAAAATAGAAAGAGGCAATGAAAGTAAAACATTAATTACTAATAGATAATAACACCTAAGAACTAATAAAGCGGAAAAAAGATATGCATATGCTGCAGGAGAAGTGGATATACAAGCTAAAACGGGGCCCTAACAACAAAGTCACCCGTTTTAAAGCCAAATAAGTAGTTAAAAGTTTCGAACAAATCAAAAAAGTTAATTACTTCGAAACATTTGCCTCGGTAGTAAAGCCAATAAGCTACAAAGTCCTTTTTGCGATCGCTACAGCATAAAACTTAAAGATCAAGCAAATAAACGTTAAAACAGCGTTCCTTTATAAAGAAATAAAAAAGGATATATACGTTAAACAGCCTTAAGAATTTGAAAATGGCAGCGAACGCATTTGCAAGCTAAAAAAAGCATTATACGGTTTAAAACAAGCGCTCAAAGTATGGTTTAAAACGCTATCGGACTTTTTAACAACGCTAAACTTTAAGCTACTACTTGCAAACTGCAGCATTTTTATAAACACAGAAACAGAGATATTTATTGCAGTTTACGTTGATAACTTATTTATTGTTAAAAAAGATTTGTTTAAAATTAAAAATGTTAAAACTGCTTTAGAACAAAAGTTTTAAATAACGGACTTAGAACTTTGCCAATACTACCTAAGCATTTGTATACGACGCGATCGAAAAAGCAGAACTATTTACCTCGATTAATAAAAATATATTAACAAAATATTTGCACAATTCAGATTAAAAAAATGCAAGCCAACCAATACTTTAATAATAACAACTTGATTATACAAAGCTGAAAACAGATATACATATTTAGCGGAAAACAAATATAAATATTAATCGCTAGTAGAATTATTAATGTACCTAATGCTAAGCACACGACCTAATATAGCTTTTGCTGTTTTATGTGTTAGCAAATACTTATTAAACCTTACCCCGATATATAAAGCAGCAGTTAAGCGCATACTATACTATTTTGCAAAGATGAAAATCTACGTTTTAGTTTTAAAAAAACTACTACAGCTACTAGTAAGCTAAACTAATGCAAATTAAGAGAAAGACTTAAATACGCGAAAGTTAACCTTAGGGTATGTTTTTAACTTTGGCAGCAGCGCAATTAGTTAGTCCTTTAAACTTTAACAAACTATAATACTGTTAACATATAAAGCTGAATACTAAGGCATTATTAACGCAGCTAAAAAAACAATATAGCTAGCTTGCTTATTTAGCAAATTAAGCATAAACTACAGAACAAACAGTAAAGGAAAAAAAATAGTAAAAGAACTAGCAGCTGTAATTATCTATAGTAACAACTAAAAGTTAATTGCATTTGCAAAAAACTCTATACAGCACAATAAAAATTGCTACATAGATATTTAAGCGCACTTTATCTAAAAACAAGTTGAGCGAGGTACAGTTTAACTAAAATAAGTACAAACCAAAAACATAATAGCAGACGGACTAACTAAGCTATTACTAAAAAATACGTTCGAAAAGTTTAAAAACGCCTTAGGGCTTTAAAAAATGCTTAAAGACCGTGCCTAAAGCTAGCAAACGGTACAGGAGTTAGCAAATAACGTGATTACGATAAAACAGATCTAAAAAGGGAATGCCTAGTTAGCTACAACAATAACGTAAAGTTATTTTAAGCTTAATAATATAAAAAAAAGAAAGCGCGAACAAAGTTCACTCGCTTTGTATAACAAACACACAATATACAGCTACGAATTATAAGAGCGACTAAGCATTGAAAAGAGATTTGCAGAAGCTGTTGCTTACTAAAATAAAAACATAAAAGTATGCAGAAGTTACAAAGTTATAAAGACATGCGGAAGCTACAGAGGCATGCGGAAGCGAAGCTATTTATATAAAGCGTCCTTTTGAGCGGAAATGTTGAAAGTATATGGGGTTAAAGAGTTACTGTTATATTAATCTACGAATAGGGGCAACGGTTACCAAATCAAGTATATATAAAGGTCTTTCTACTACCTAGATGTTAGATAGTTAAGTTAATCAAGAACGGTGAACCGCTTATATACCTACTCTTTTAACACTATCCAGGTGTGCTCCGCACACTATTCTTTCTTTCTACAAGCTTTAGTCTTGTATGAGACCTACTATACGGAATATACATTATATTGTACTTGACCTCAAGAGACTTCCCAAACGTGACAGGGGCCCTCATACAATTCTGCTTACAAACGCAGTTACTACTACATGAGACTTATATTATAATTAATGAATATAACACATTTAACCTAATTGCATGCCGTTGCTTATATCTGACACTTAACCTCGAAGGATATTTTCTGGGTATTTTCTGGAGGGCATGGAGACCAAGCGGGGTAACCCACGCCAAGACATCGATGGAATAGTTTTTATTTCAGCTCCAGGCCCCCTGTCCTTGGACCGCTTAGGTCAGCAACCCAATTAGTACAAGTCCTTATTTTTCAATTAATGGAGAATGATCTAACGCATCCCCCAATTGACTTGGCCACCCCATTGAATGGGCCACCCCCCTGCTACGTACCACTACATAACATTATATATAAACCTTTAAATAAC
>MU377312.1:0-30013 GCA_022495195.1 Xylaria digitata
AGTTTATAGGACTTATATTGGTAGAGTTATTTAAAAGCGCACGGACGTTTTTTGTATGTATTTCGGGGTGGCCAATCCAAGTGGGGGATACGTTATTTTTTAAATAACAATAAATAAAAACTTATTTTAATTATTCTAGATAGCAATAAATAAAAACTTATTTTAATTATTTTGGATAGCAATGGATAAAAACTTATTTTAACTATTCATTACGTGACCCCTGCGCCTATGATTGGCTGTAGCTTGTCTCCTAGTCCAGCCCCTCATCTGGTTCATAACCGCGCTAGGTCTTCCTTTTAGGCCGTCTTCCTGTTGGTTCGTAACACGACGGTACTCACTGCCAATTGAATAATACAGAGAAACAAGCTCTTTATATGCGCGAGGTAATAGCACTTTATCCTATTGCTTACAGCACTACTCTTAAAGGTAGTATGTCGACTAAACCTTTAGCTTTATTAATATGAAAAAGGGCAAGCTAGATAAACAACCCAGTCTCAATCTTCCGACACCGAGCTGGTGAGGTACTACTCCCCGTTCTGGAACACGTATCAGCTATCTAAACCGGTGCGGTACCTAAGGCAGAACAGGCTCCACGTCGGGGGCAGGCAGATCGTTGAACTCAGGTAGATCATCACCGTCCTTGCCATCTAGGTAACCTATCCTCCAAGGATCACTAGTGGGCATATCCCGGAAGGACACGTAAGGAGCCCAAGGATATCGTCTTTCCGCCGTGTGAGTCTCTACCCACTTCGTTAGAGCGAATAAAGCAAAATTGTCGGCTATATTTACGGTTAGCGAGAGGGTCATACAAAAACGTATAATCGCAAGAACCATCGCCTCGCCCGCCGTGGATAATGAAAAATCTAAACAGTGGGGAATGAAGGACATAAAGCTTCAGAAAAACAGGAGATACATACCATTGATTCCAGTCCATTTCGCCCCTCCCTGTTGGCGGTCGAGGTTGGCCAACCGCTTGGCGTCCCGTGGTCCATATGCTTGGCGGACCTCTTTATAGTGCTCGAACTCTAGGTCCTCGATGATAGGTCCGCAATAGGGGGTGTTCATAAAGTAATCCATGTGAGTGACTTCGTGCATCCATACTGACGCACGATTATACGACCACATGGTCAGGTTTTGGCGGGCTTGCGCATCCAAGTCATTATTCATGTGATCCGTCAATGTCTGGAGTGACTTGAAGGCATCAATAAACAACTTGCAAAATGTGATTGTTCCGGGATCCTCCCCAGGCCTCTCACCGCACTGATTGTCAGGATCTCCAGATCCGTCACCCCCGCTGCAAGTGACTCTAATCCAGAGCCATTTCCGGGGAACGTCTCGGAGGAAGGGGGGTTCAGGATGTCTGTAAAAGTGTACGTCCACATTTGCGAGGCGGCGTCGAAGATCTGTTGGATGGATTTCTTTCTGTCGTCAGGGATTGCAGCGCCGGTGCCACCGAACAATTCGGACACAGCGACGCTATTCCAATCAATTTTAGATTTGACGCCGTCCTGAGAGACCAGGCCGTTGAACTCTTTCCAAGCGTCGGCGATTGGCTTCCAATTGTCGTCGCATTGTTCCCATCCAAACAGTCGAGTGCCCCGAAGGTTCTCAATTGAAATGTCCGATCCATCCGCGTTCTTGAGAGGAGGATACGGTGGCACTGGGTCATCCGCGAAGTTAGGTGCATAAGTCCAGACTTCTGCTGGATCTACTGCAGAGTAGGCTGGCAACCCTGGATCTCCTATGGGAATGTGAGCGAACGGTTGTAGATAAAGTCAGACTGGGTTACGGCTACCACTTACCAACGGAACCGTCATCGCCACCGCTTCCGCCTGGGCATTCGTTGAAGTGAGTGAAGGCCTCATTAGTCGCAGGGTTGACTTGGACCAGATCTGCTCGACCTAGGCCCCCTTGGTTCGTGAAGTGCTTTGGGGAAAGAAAGGTAAGCAAGTTATCTAAGGAGGTTTCAGGTCGACAGCACAGAGCTTACCAACCACTCGCCACGGTCGACGCCACTGTAGAGTACCCCTCGGTCTGACCACGAAAAGGAGCTGCCACCAGCTGCACCGCCTTTTCCCACGTAGCCGTTGTTCTTGAACACTCTGCCAGCGCCGGTATACTTGTCGAGCTAGACGATGTCGGCCCTTCCAGAGTGCTCCACGTCGGCCAAGCGCAGGTTAGCACGATCCCACGATTCCGCAAATTTAATCTGGCCTGCGTCCAAAAGGCCAGACTACCTATTAAGCCAAGCTGTGATTCGGCCGCTCTTCTCGAAACAAACAGGGTCGGCTCGTCCATCGCCACTAGAGAGAAAGAAAGACATTACGTATCAGCTTGGTTTCGGGCCATGGAGAGGGGCTTCCAATCACTCACTCGATATCTGCGAGGCGCATGCCGCGGTCAAAGATGGACACACCCCAACCTTGTGTACACCCTGTCGAGGCAACGACGCCTCGATTGCTAAAAGTGAGAGCATTCGCACTAGCGTCATAGCGATTTTCGTATAACGTCAGAGTACCAGCATTACTTTGCACGAGCACGTCGCATCTGCCATTTCCGGTCCAATCGGCCAGGTGGATGCCCGTCCGCGGCCCGGGCACGGTCAGAGTTATGGTAGTGCTGTGCCCCCAGTTCGGCGGAGAGTGGATGTTCGTGTTAATCTCATCCACGCGACCATCGTAGTAGATCCAGACGAGATCGTCGGCGCCAGTGCCGCGCATGTCGCAATAAAAGTTCCCGTCTCCCTTGCGTTTCGTGCCGCCAGACCCTTTATTCTCGAACACGCGGACGTCGAACCAGTCTTCTTCTTCCTTGAGGTAGATGTAATCAAGTCGGCCGGATCCGTAAATCCGGCCGAATTTGATGTTCGACCGTATATCGGACTTCGCTTGGCCGGGATGCGTGAGCCCTGCTGATCGCCATTTGGGTACCTGTTCATCAGGTTAGCTGCGGCAAGGAGTTGTGGTGACGTTTGGAGCTCAACTGACAATTCCCTTGCCGTGTCCTCGCTGATTGATCCATGTATCCACGTTCTCATTGTTTCCAATATAGAGGTAGTCAGCTTTATAGCTAAACATGGAATTAGCAACAGGCGTCTAAGTCGGTTAAGAGGACGACATAATACATACTCGCCATTCAGGTCACCTAGAAAGACGCCCGCTCGGGGTCCGCCCCTGGCGTTGAACACGGTGCCCCTGATGCCACTATTACTGCTAAAACCTTGCCAGAAATGGTCGTCGCCTTTGCCACCATTCCGTGAACATTTGACGTCATTGTCACTCACGAGACAGAAGTCTGCTCTTCCATCTCCGTCAATGTCTAAGCTGCGGTTAGCTACAAGTCGTGGGCGGTCATGTACCTCGGGTATGCCTTTTACTCACCAGCAATACGAACGTCTCGTGCTTCCCTGTCACTCGCTCCAATAATCTAAGGCACCAAAGTGTTGGTCAGAAATGCCAAAAGTGAAAACGACATGATACTTACTTGGCCAATGGATTCAAATGTGGGCGGATTGCCATCACGGTTCAACGAAGCCCATACAACAACTTTGTCCTTAATACAGAAGAAGTCATCGAGATCGTCGCCGTTGAAATCTCCGAAGGCATACGCTAAAGAGCGAAGGGGAGAAGTTAGCACTTAGTCTACTTCCATTTGCCCGACCGAGGCGAAACTTACTATCTGTCAAGCCACAGTTCAGATCAACGTTGAACGTCTGGGAATCGCCAAACGAGCCCCCTGCTCCGAGATTTTGACGAAATGTCCAAGTCATCTTCCTACTGTTGTCAATGTCTATCACGATTAGGTCATCGAGAGACTGGCTGCGATCCGCATTCGGGTCGCCCTTGACGATGTTCGCAAAGAAAACGTAATCAGGGATAGATCCTGGAACACCACTGTAGGAGCTTTTCTTGTCAATCCTCCCTGACTGGATGACACCTCGCTCAACACGGTCATGGACATAGTTGCCGTCGTCATGGCCACTACCTTGTTGAGTCCTTATCGGCCCTCGGGCGGTTCCAGCGATCTTCCTGCAGGTAGTCGATTTCGTCACCGCCGCATCGTCGACGGTCCCGTCGTTCACCGGTGGTTGTATCTTAGCTTCCACTTTGTTATAGCGTTCCACCAGACCGCTGCGAAGATCTTATAGCCCTCGTCGGTCGGATGAGTGCCATCTGCTAGTTGATCCACACGTAAAGCACCGTGGATGTCGGCTAGGGCGATCCTGCAACCACGATACGTATTCGCAACTAGGTTGGCATACTGCTGGCTCGTTGCTGCAGCACAAGCTTCAATATCTGCGCCTTTATCGCTACTGACTAAAGTCGAGAGTACGACTGTAGTGTCTAGTAGGATCCTAAAAATATCATCGATCATGCTCCTCATTTTTCCAGCGATAGTCACCGGGTCGCCGTGATTGAGGCAATAATTACTGCCCTGGGCATCAGCTTGGGTCGGCATGACATTAAGGGTCATTGACTCACGTTCCAGCGTTGATTAGGATAAGATTTGGTTTCAACTTGGTAACGCCTTCCTCGGCGTTATGAATCTGGTCTACGTAAAACCCCGGATGTCCCTCATTGTCCTAGAAGCCAGGTGTGTTAACGGTGTAGACTCTTTTATCATGAACAATTTCTTCTACTTACGTTACCAGCCATGGTTCCATCGTTCTTGGAACCAACCATGTTCACTTTCCACCCCTTAAAACGCAGTTGCTGGCGCAACCACTTGCAGCAACCATTGCCATCAGACGATTCGACACCCTCGGTGATCGATGCGCCGAGAGGCATGACTCTCAAGTAGAAATCCTGCGCAGCTAGAGTGGAAAAGGAGTCGGTGTCATTGCTAAAGGCAATCTCGCTGCGGTCAAAGGACTGAATATCAGTATCGTTGCTTTCGTTCTTTGGGTATTCATCCCATGTTTCATTGGCCAAGAACACATCAGGACCGTAAGTGTCACCGTAAAGAGATGGGCCGTCTGGGTTGTCCCAGAACTGGAACTGAGCCGCGACAAGACATTGGATTAAAACGAGGCAAAGAAGAGGGTGTAGATGACGCATGCTTACTTCTAAGCAGCTTGCCAGAGATGAACCCTAAATGAGCGACGAGATGCAATAGTTAGGTGAAAGATGAGGTAGTGGAATGTATTCGCCATCTTATACACTCAGTCTCCTGGGAGAGAGCTAGCGTATATCCCTATATCCTGATGCCTAAAACACATGCTGCTCGCTGTTGATGTCTAGTAGGGAGCACGAGGCATAAATTTCCGAGGGACCTTATGACTCGAGTTATCGTGAACCTTGTCATCGACCCATCCTCCATCGTATAATCCACCGCGCGATTACACACGAAGGTTATTTTAATGTCTAGACCGCGATAGCCATCTAGCGTAGCAAGGGCTTTGGCAGGGGTGACTCTGGTGCAGAGATGATATTTCTTCGACCTTGGTCAGAGTTGGGGATGGGTACTCCTTCTTAACGTCTATAAGCAATGCCATTATTGCCCTGGCCGTAAATCCAACATCTGTGCCTTACGTGTAATAGCCACAACACCTATATCACTACCTAGCTACTACACTAGACAGACTACTAGGGTTGTTCCACCTGCACCTTACTTGCTTGCACTCACACCCGTCAACTACTTAGGATTTCCTATAGATAGTATCTGTTGATTTTAGTACAATATAGCACATATTATAGGAGCTTTGCTCTCGTTGGTGTGTCTGGTGCAACACTATCTATGGGGAATCTACTTAAGTAATTGACGCCCGGTGGCTAGTGCGTACGTGAGACATTGGGCTTATGTCCGTCCCTATCTATACCCGAAAATGTTAGCTACAATTTGTCATATTTCTGATATGCTGTTGAGTTGACATGCGGGGCAGGGCGGAGGGTGTGTCCTGTATGACGACTAGCCTCCTGCCAATAGCCTTATCCTTCCCTGTAAATATGGGCGCTTAATGTATCTGGTAACAAACATACATGGATTCTCAGCATCTTAGGCATTAGCGGAGAGTTTATTATCCAAGAATTAAAGCATTGCACTTATTCATTGATTTGTTTAATGCCAATGAATCCAGGGTAGCTGGAGCTGCTTCGCAGATAGCATCCTTGATCAGGTTCAATCTTTATGCTTTGAGCTGTACGTCAAAGCCTTAGCTCTTTCGGCTTTTTGGGCTTGTGGCTTACAAAACATTATTGAATAAGGTTGGCGTGGTTTTCTCAGGACCTGGCCCTAAAGAGTCTGGTCCTGTTTCGCCTTTGTTACTGCTTATGCCCTTGTATTTCCAATGGAGGTGTACAACTACACTACACTACTAGTAAGTGAAAACTAAGTAGGGTTATTGTGTCTATTGGCTGGACCACAAGTGCGCAATCGAGAAGGCATTTCTTAGCGTCAATTAAACCCTTGTGCGCTATAGTCCATTCAACTAGCCCTAGCAAAGCTTATTGGATAGGAATCACGCGTGTAGGTAAAAGTGTGGGAAGGATGCTACTCCTTTGTTGCGTCACGTGAAGGCGCGCAATGAACACGCGCCCGAGACAGGATTTTCTTGTGATCAAGAGAGGTGGCTAGCCACTGGCTAGGAAACACGGAGTTGTACATGCAGCTCTCCCTGACATTGAATTATTGAAACCTGCATGAAGCCCTACAGACAGGCTTGACATACTAGTATGTTGGCCAGTCGAAAGTCGATCATGTTGGGAGAGGAACAAGGATACAGAGTCTGAATCTTGAATTATAGCCAACAGCAACGTTGCCGGGAAAGCGTGAAAAAGGAGTGTTCTGGGATGCCTGTGTTCCACACGATTTTGCGCTAGCAAGCTAGGCAGTTTAGGCCCGTAAAGGCATACCCCATAGCAGTTCTTGCTCTCAACCCTTAGGTAACACATCTGCCAGTTACAGAACTTCCAGTGTTCTATCGACTAGCACGAAGCTTTCGCGAACCGGAGCGATCGCATTCATGGGAGGGTTTGACCAAGGCCGTGACCTTGCTTCTACAAAGGCAAAGAAAAAACATAAAAGCTTCTGGTTCGGCATTCAGAAGCGTGATGCTCCTACTCTTCCATATCAATCAAACTCGATTTTTACCAACTCTGACAAAGAAATTTGAGCAGGAAAATGTGTACCTGGTTGGTTTCCACAACAAAATACACCGGATGCCCTCCATCCTGCAACACAACAAGTACTAGACTAGCTGAATGCGAAGCCGCACGCCAGTCGGGCAACAAATGCGCAAACCCCGGGAAGAGTATGTTAGCCTCAACCACTAGTCGCATTAAGTGTCCCAATCATCGGGATGAAGGCTATTCCCAGCGCCAAGCGGAGCGCTATAACAAGGGCTTCTATGTGAAGGGCTTAGAATGGGGTTCGAATTACAATAATTCTTCTAGGGTCCAGAACTTCCTTTGACCATTTCTTCCCAGGTCTATGTATACACAAAGAAGTCGGCAATCGGCGACGATAGTTGCCGACCAGACGTATCTTGGAATGAAGCAAGGGCTGGCGCGGCTGAATTCCAACACCGAGACATCGAATAGTCCCTACATTGGAGTCTAAGATTCCTGAGAATCTCTGCGGTTTGGCAAAGAACTGTTTTGGCGATTCATGATGATAGCAGCAGGTGGAACTGTGGTATAGTGGGATAACCCGAAAAGAAGTTGGTTAGCATAACATCGGATACATGTATTAAGGTAGTCCTTCGTTTTTAACACGCTCATTACACCAAGCTAAAGTATCTTACATATAGTAGGTGTTGTAAAAGGAGGTAATACACTAATCATATAGAGTACAAGTAGCCACCTCCTTCTCTCTCCCCCCGCCGAGGGACGGATGAGACAGGTCTTGTATCGATTAGCATTGCTTTAGCTGGATTTCACTGCTTGTCTATATGTATGGTTATGTCGTTAGCATGGTGGCATTACACAATAATAAGTCTCTATCATAGAGATATGAGTATGTATGTAAGACAAGAAGAGAAGCGTGCGATATTTTACTGCATGTCTGGAATAACTTGGGTCAATGAGCGCTTGACCAGTTCAATGGTCATCTTAGCCGATTCGGCTTCCTGTCTCCAGCATAGTGCGATAATCTCTGCGAAGGGTACGCCGCCTAGTTCCGGAAACACTCCATCCTTATAGAGTTTCTCCACCTGGTCTTCGTCAGTCAGCTCGTTATATGGCGCATACCCGGTGGCGATGAAGTAGATTGTCGAGCCCAAAGCGAAAAGGTCCTCTTTGATCGTCGCCGGCTGGATGTGCCCCTCGGCCGGGCTCGGTAGCCTGTATCTTACTCCCGGAGCGACCGTGGCCCGCGAGCCATCCAAGGAAGACCCGCCGAAGTCACAGATCTTGAGACTGAGATCGGCATCCAGCAGAAAATTGTGCGGCCCGACATCGCCCTGAATGACGCCGTGAGAGTGTAGAAGCCCAACACCCTCAGTAGCCTCTATGGCCCATTGTTGCCTCTGGGTTGGCGATATCTTTTGTCCATATTTTTTAACGTATTCTAGGAGACTGCCATGAGGCATGTATTCCAGGGTCAATGTGTGGTCGACGGGATCCCAGTGTTTGAGTTGCACCAGTCGGGGATGTGCTCCAAGTCTCTTGTATATCTGCGCCTCGATCGCCATCTCCTGCCTGCAGTCTGATGCTGTTGGACGGTCCGTCCAAGGAGATTTGATAACATCTCCCGACTTGAGACGTTCTACAAGTCCCGTCGCCCCCCCTCCGAGGAACTCGCCCTTCGCCTCTATAATATTGGCATTTTTTTCAAGGTCCTTGAAAGAGACAGGCTTGCCATTGATGATGAGGTGCTCCTCCTGAGGGTTGATACCTGCTTCGCCGCCCGGACTGTCTGGGCTGGTCTGGTCGCAGGCTATAAATGCATGCGTGGTTAGCTTACCAGTGGGCAATGGTAGGCTACTCTCCGAGGAAGCTCTGCCTGGCGAAATTTCTGCGTTTGAGGTCATGCTTTCAGTGTAGAGTTGATCAGGTTGATTACAGACACTCTGTGAGGTATAGGAATCAAGGAAAGACCCTAGTAATTGAGGGTCTCGAAAAGACGAATAGAGGAGCGCGTGCCGAAATGAGCCGTGAGATTGAAGATCTAGCAGACAAGGTGCATAGTGTACAAAAAGACATAACACATAAAATGGGCGGAATGAAGTTATGTATCTCGCATGGGTTCGCTGTAAGGAGGTTGCGATTTGAGACAGCCATATCGCACAAATGCGGTGATGGACCAATCAACCACGTAGGCACAATAGTCCGGTTAACATTCATCAGAGCTGTAGAGCTGACGGTCCGACAACGACCGGCGCGTTTAAAGACTTCAAGACACCTCATTCGGTTACTAGCGACCGTGCGTGGCGCGCCGCAATGTTTTGGGTGCGGACACGTGCAAGCAAGAACTGGCATCGTATTTGTGTGAAATCTGCACTTGATATGTAATTCCGACCTCTTGCCAATGAGGACGCGTCTCTTGGGATTGCTCAAGCCCTGGGCTAGTTGTGCAGCTACGTTGACAACGCTGGTTACTTAGGCATCACTCTTTCAGTTTGGCATATTGGCATGTTGGCACGCGGAGAGAAGAATTGGTGTACCTATGCCAATGTGGGAAAGCTCAGTAGCAGTCATCATACTCCGTACTTATGGCCAATTGCAGACAGTTAGATCTTATCACACGATGCTATCCGTCCGCTAATACCCCGGGTCTTTCCGGGCGTTGCGAAGGATCGTTTTCATCGAGCAATAGAGCCCCCGGCTCTAGCCTCTTCCATCTCACACGATCCACCCCACATCTACTCTGCACTAGTGTAGGGACCTATAGTATACTATGTAGTAGGCATCTTGGGCCTGGGCATCTCGGGTCCACGCGCTCTATGAGATTGCCGTGGTGGGTCCCTTCGAGTACTAACATGTCTGATGAACCAAGATTAAAGATACTGTGGAATCCGATAAGCTAGTGTAAGGGGAGACTTCGACAGCTCGCTCCACTTTGCAAGCAGCAGCGTCACTTAGGTAAGAAAAATAACATCCCACGTTTACCCTAGGTAGGTAATTAATGTTACAATACTTAGAATAGCGAATAGCCTACGTAACTACTAACTTCGGTGGGCGATGTCTAGCCGTAAACGCGCCGCTATTCTCCCGTAAGGCTTCAATATACAAATAGCGAGGCTAGGATCGCCTTTGCCGTGTTCAAGCCATCGTTGGATTCATAACATATTATCAATCTAGTCGAGCCAGAACCTTGCGTGCCTCGACGTTAAAACAAGATACCGTTACATTAGTCTGTCAATACTCCATCCTCTCAGTTATAATCCAATAAACTATCAAGTCTCCGCATATTTTCTTCCAAAGAGGCATGCTCACAGGTAACAAAGTATAGGGGGCCGAGAGCCTGCAGCACTTAATCTAACCACCAGGTATACAGCCGTAAATTTAGTCCGCTCCGGTTAACCCGTGCCCTGGTTATTACGCGTCCCAATTGGCGAATATGAACAGTCGCTCTGTAGCTAAGCCGCTCACATGAATAAGACTAGGTTAGGTAAATTCGGGTATCGTAGTAGTTCACGTTAAGTCCTTAAATTTAAGTGCCATGTGTGGTTACATTAATATGTAAAATGCTAGGAGAGTATAGGAGACAGATGGCTGTGTTTCAATTTTTATCGCCGCAATGTCGTCCTCATATTCTATTCCTTCCCTACATTGTTTAAAATCTGGAACACCCATCATGTAGGCTCACTTCTTCTCACTCCACTCGGTCTAGGAACAGTCCCTCGATGCATTTTTCTAGCTTGATCCCATATCCAAAGTTATCGGCATCCGGCCATAACGATGTATCATTAACTTATTCTATGTTTTAACTATCAACTACAGACATTATCTAGCTAAAATAGCCAAGGCGACTTTTTCAACCCAACCGCTATACTTACTAAAGCCAAGGCTATTCTCTCAAAAGAAGAAAAAAGTCAATCAAATACCAAATCCTATAGATTCAGCAACACCCCTCACAAGTCATTATGTCTCTGAGCTATGGCCAACTACTACGTTTGCAAAACGAACTCCGTTGCAAGAGGAAAAAAAATATTGTACTGATATTTGCGGAGCTCATACTGGGTGGTGTCGCTGCCCCTTTCTGCCGCGGTCTTCCCACGGTTGTGGCCGCATTGCGTTCTACATGGCGCGTGTCCCGATTAAGAATTTGACCAATTTGAGGAATTTCGACACGAGCTCAAGAGTTAGCTTCGGGGTTTCGAGCGTGGTTTTGGCGATATCGACTGGGGAGGAATCGTCGGCATTATAGTTGATTTCTTATTCAGGCGTTAGTAGACTCGGGCACTGCTTCTTAACTTCTTTCGTCGAACTCCCGTGAAGTACCTGGGGGCTATGGGGAGGGAGGGGGGGGGGAGAATGATACCAACATTCCATAAGAGCTTACAACCCTCGCTTTTGAGCCGGTCCTTTTAGTTTCTGGGATATTAAAGCACTCAGTACTTCGGGCACCCCCTCACCGATCAACCAGCGGCGGGCGCCGGGACCGTTCCGGCAAAGAGTCCGACACGCCACGGGAGGCAAGTTGAGAAACCAGTCCCGTCCTTTTTCTCTCGCGGAGTGGATGATGTTGAGGATAGAAGATAGGAGGAGAAACAATCTGCGGGAATCCTGAGATTCACTGATGGAACCAAGTTCACTAGCCCACGCGCGGATGGTATCATTAAACGGTTGTTCCTCATAGCGGCCGCCCATATAGCCTTCCAAATATTCCCTGATAACTGTTGCGCCGTACGTGATCGGCGACGGAACTTCGCTGGCAAGGAAGGCAAGGTGTGCGCTGAACATGACGACCATCCTATTCGCCGACTCTGCCACTCTGCCACTCTGCCACTCTGCCCTTCTGCCGCCCCCACACCCCGAATGCAGTCATCAAAATCAATCAGAAACTGGCGAACACCGTAGTCCAACCACTCTTGAGCCCCATTGCGATAGCCAAGCGAGGTGAACTGGGAGAATGTCCTGCCCGCAATTTCCACTCCTTCTCTCCATTGGTGTTGAGCAGCTGCCAGCATGACGCTAGAGCCAACCATGACCCCAATTACTAGCAGGGCTTCCAAATCTGCACTGGATACCACCTCAAACGCCCGAACTGAGAGCTCTATTATGGCTGTGAGGTGGCTGGGGTTCTTGGCTACAACCAGCTGGATGCCAAACTTAATGAATGACTGCGTCCACTTTCGGGATCGGGGCGCCTCATTGTTCTTCACCAGGTCTTGCAACACCGCCCAGCGACCACGCGACAAGTGCCTCACGTACAGCGCGCCCAGTCTAAAGACGGGCGGGAGGCGGGGGGAAGAGGCCAAGATCTTGATTGTGGTATCAACTTGTCTTGATTGATTCTCATAACGTGCGGCAAAGAGCTGTTCTTGAAGCTCCAGCAGCTGTTCTACACTGGATTCATGAGTCCTTCCAGGAAGGCGACTCCTGGGGGTGTGGGTAACCCATCTATCCGGGCGCCGTGTTCAAGAAGCAACTAGACAACCTCTTCGGAATTGGCCTCGATGGCTTGCATCAAGGGTGTCTCACCGTAGAAGGCCTTTCCTTTGATTCGGGTAGACCGTGCTAGCAGAAGAGACACCACGTCCTTGTGCCCTCCAGTGACTGCTACCTGGAGTGCCGTCATTTTGCTCCGATCCTTGGAATTGATATTGGCCCTATGATCAAGCAGCAACTCTATCCTTTCGCGAGGTGTAATGCTGGAAGCGGAAGCCATCAGAGGCATCATTCTTAAGCAACATCCTAGCCCAAATCCTTTGTACCCGGCACCCCTCCTGCAATGCCAACCATAAATGAATCGGATATACTTGAAGCTAGCGAACATCTGAGTAGCGACGGTAGCGGGCCATCTGCTACGTTCGTTATGCCAACCTTGCCCGACGATTCCCATACCTACCTAGTGTTCATGCTCATCACCATTGAATATGCTCTCCCTCCCTCCTAGCACTATTTTTATTCGCCTTCTCAGAGTAGCGACACTTGTCGCTCACAATAAAATGCCTATATTTACGTTCGTCGGCGATCGGGAACAGCACTGTTTGGTTAGTAAAGCGAGATACCCATCACAAACCTACATTGTTGAGGATTCCCGAAGGCGGCACGGGCTATTGTGTGGTTAGACCAACGCGGGGCAGGTTTTGATAGTACCCTACCTACTTCTTACCCCTCTGCAATTATTTAACCCCCACCAGCTGACTCTTCTGCTAAAAACACCATTTCGCAACACACTACGAACGGTCTTTGCACCCGAGAGTATTCATGCGGCACTATGGTAACAACATGGCTCTTACGATGGTAAAGGTGCTCCGAAGCGAGTCAAGCCAGAGTCCCCTGGGACGGGAGATGGAAACAAGAACTATACCTACTCGCGGCCTGTTCACACATCCGACCTAGACCTGATTAGTGGCCGTGCTTGGTTAGAGGGGCTAGTTAAGCAATCGACGTCGCCTAAATCTTGATCGGATGTGCCCCACTTCGGTTAACTTTTCGCGGCTACTATGGCCTCGTGCCTGTTTTTCACACTCCCTTATATATTATTATTCATCTTAGTATTGGTGTGTTCTATATTCGATATTATTTCGTCTAGGGTTAGCGATGTAGTGCTTGCCGTGTCTTTGACTTCGTTTCGAATGTTTAGGGCCTCATGGACAGACCGGGCGTCTGGCATATTTTGGGTTTTTGCCATACCAGGATCAAGTCCTACCCGGAGGCCTATCGCCAGCACCTGATCCTATGTATATCTTACGATGCTGAATGGGCAAATCGCTGTTGAACTATTACCGCCTGGGCGCACATCCTGGTCGATAGCTCCCTCAGCTTGCCGAAAGAGGTGAAGCTGAAAATGTCACGACGTCGGTGGGGCATTCTCCTCAAAGCTGAAAACTATGGTGAGCACCGAGATATTCGCATTGTGATCATACTGATACACATATTCCGCTCTGGCATCAGAAAAGACAGAGGCCCAGGAACCATAGGTGTCTCTACCACCTAAATTTCGAGATTCTAGATTCCTAAGCATGGAGAACGATACACAGAGCCTTCTCAGCGAGCTGAAGGCTAAATCCCCAGAGTCATTGAGCTCTAGGATACTTGAACTTCAAAAGAGATCGCGACTCGTACAGCAAAAGACGGCGATGAGGTTATGCGTCCAGGTAGAGCTGAGTGTAGATAGCGACCCCATAAGTGCGAGCGGCCCGATTGAGCTGCGACACTACAAGTCGGACGAATACATCGCAATATCCTGTCCGTGGTACATTCCTGGCCACGACACTGTGTCAGGTCGCTACAGGTTCGTTCCGGAGCAACCGCCTGGAGTCATCATGCCGCCGGATATCGTGCTCGATCGCATCCTCAATTTCAAACTCTGCAATCCCGACTATCTGGACACGCCGTTTTGGATTGACAAGATATGCATCAATCAAGAGGCGAGTCACGAGAAGGAGGTGGCGGTTCACTCCATGGATCTGGTCTATCAGTACAGTGGTAGAAGAGTAGTTACGGATGGGAAGGAGAGGATTATAGGTTGTTCATTGGGCCTCTTGTTCTTGGAAATTAAGACCATTGACCAATTAACAATGCTCCGAAAATTGTTAGACAGCAAGTTTGCCGAGAATGGCGACAATGATGCAAAGCTGCTGGTACCTGTTGAAGAAGCGATTCCCGTCCTTGACCTCATTGAGTTGATCCTCAGCGACAACTGGTGGCACAGGGCGTGGATTTTCCAGGAGGAATTTCTTGCCTCTCGGCACATGGTTCTACTGTTACGTTGCACCTTGAATCGGAAGGGTTTATATGAGACCAACGAAGAGGGTATTGACCTCTTCGGCAAGACGATAGGGGAGATTGAAGTGCGACCGCTCAACTTCCGAACTGAAGTCACCGTGTTTTGCCTCGCACTATATCAACATATCGACAAAGCTGGACAGGACCGCTGTGACCAGATCCTAAAACGTGCGCGACGGTACACGTTCCTATATAGGAACAAGCAGACAGCAGGACCAGGCTCGGTGGTCAAGGCCATGTCGCCAGCGATATTCAAAGATATTGGGGTTCGTGGGATAACCGTGCCTTCTGATACCTTGGCAATAGCTGCAAACTGCTGCAGGTATGTTACTCGGCTAAACGCAGAGGATTTGAACCTCCTCAAGGCGAGTCTGAGTATCGCCATCTTGACCCTCTTTGTGCTAAATGGGGAGATATTACGTCACGACATACCGCAAGACCTTGTCTTAAACGAAACAGTGTTCGGATGCCTCAGCAGGGCGAAACTAGTTATTCAGCCCCCAGTGCCCGCAGGAGAGATGATCTTCATTAAGACGTGCCGACTCCCCGCCGTCAGCATGAAGCCAGAAGGACTGATGATCCGAGGGGTGCTGTCACGTTTGGACAAGAAAATCAAAGTCAAAGTCTCCCCTTCGGATCGAGACCTGTATTGGGAGGCTAACGATGACACTCTGACAACTACTCTCACTGACGCTGAAAGGCGCCTACTGATGGCCCTGATAGCGTGTCTGAAACCGATGAAAGAGGGGGGTAGTGCACTTCATACCAAATTAAGAGAGTTTATAGACGAGCAAGCTGCCAATAAGAAGGCGGGCAGATCGGCCCAGTACTGGAGTGCGCAGCATATCTCGGTGATGATGGCGAAGGCGATCTGTCGAGCCATCGCAGAGGGCAGAGTGCTGTGGCTTTCGCGCCTCCACGTGCCCAGAAAATGGACTCCTTGGCTTGGCATCTTCATACCAGACGACCCGTTTGATGTGTCCGGGGTTACTTCGTTCGCATTTACCGCCAGGGAGACGGAGCATGAATGGAAAGACCGTGGTGCAAAATTGGCCAGGAAGAATGCTTGGGTGACTTCACTAGAAGTCAGATTCGACCCTAACACGGAACAAATTGTACCAAAGAGATGGATGAACGGACTCAATTTCTTTAATAACAGGGAACACCCTAAAAGCCTGGTAATGCCTTGGCCAAAGTGGTTACGGTAGTTTATAGGTAGCATAGCACTGTATTAGTAAGCGTGAGAGAGGCTTGTAATACCTACCTAGTTGAAATCAATCATTTTTACATGTCTAGAGCCCAACTGTGCCCTTAATTAGGGGAGAATGCGGGTAAGTCAGATACGTGATGTGGGTAGGTCGCCATTAGTGCTCCCTGTGAACAAGGGTCTTTCGTCTAAATCCGCCCAATTCTTAGGTGTCAAGTTTGTTATCAAGTCATCCGAGTAAATAAAAAATGAAAATTTCTAGGTGCACAATATGATATCAACAGTAAGAAACCCGATATTACTAACTCAAGATTGTAGAGTTTTAAGGCCAGGGATAAAGTCACGTGCTACAGCACTTGGCTAGAGAGACCTCCCTCGCTGTATTAGGTGCTTAGCATTGCTGTGGCGTCTATGGGAAAACGCCTTACGGGCCTCGAATCACATGTTACTCGGGCTAGTAGGTGCTTAATTTTCAGGACTTAGAGATAGCTGGGATTGAGGGATATGCTAATTTTAATTGACTATTGTTATAGCGGTTATCCTACCATTGCCGCCTAACAGCCTTACGTCTTCCTTTCGTATCTAGCACCGCGACACTGAGATTCGGTAAACTAAACGAAAATGTGCCGTTCTTATCCGACTTAACAGTAGTCTTAGTTGTCTTCACGATGTTCACCCCAGTGAAAGGATCATTGGTGCCATACGGATCCTCAGGTCCCGTGAGGACAGTCAGTTCGGCTGTTGTTCCTGCGGCTACACCATCAAAAGCAAGCTTGACGGGGACATCGGCACCGTTGGTAGAGTTATACACGGCAGCTTTAAAGACGTGCCCCTGTGACTTCTCGTTCTTTCCTGCTACGTAGTATAGCGGGCCAAAGTCGGTGGTTGCGGGAAGCGTTTCGGTTATAGGATGAGCCGCCATTAGCTATGTCACAGGAAGGGGTTAGACGACCTGCTTCTCCGGTATTTTCGATTCCAAGTGACCCACCTCCCAAACATACCAACTCGTCGAGCGAGTGGTCATGGCAGGGTCAGCTGCAAACTGTAGCATGGTGATCGACCACTGCCAGCGGTTCATATTGCGGAGAATAGGCGCCTGTGGAAGAGGTGAGAAAACTAGACTAGCGCGAGTTCAACGAAGTGGCGATACACACATAAATCGCGCCGATGATTCTATCTGCATTTCGCTCGTAGCCTATGAGAGCGACTCCTTCTCCAACCGCACCTTGCCACCTATTTAGTTTTCAACATCAGCGGCGAGAACTTCGCAGTTAGTGATTTAGAATCGGGGGTAACATACCAGGGGAACGGTCTTAGTACACCGCTACCCCAACCGGTCCCGCCATTTGGAAATGTAGACGCCATCTCCCCTATAATATGTGGAGTCTTGACGGCATCAAACTTCCCAAACTCGGCGACCCACGTGTCGGGTGTCGTGTACAAGTGGTAATCACCCGCACCCGGGCTGGGGATATCATGCCCGTCGTACACGGAGCCCGACGCTATCACCTGGATGTCCGGATCTGTAATACGATAATAATTAGGAACCTAAACCGAAACCACACACTCGTCGAATATTTTAGTCCAGGCCGCCGTTTCGCGGACTAGGAGAGCGGATAAATTTCACTCACTTTGAAAGAATTAGCTTCAAGTGTAGGGATGGGACGCTATACAAAGGGGCACTAATACGAACCATGCTTTATTGACCGCCTCCAAAAACAAGGGGAACCTGTAGTCCTTGTAGGTTTCCCAGCCCTTTGGGGCGCCAGCGAGCCAGTCTTCATTGCCAATTTCGACATATTTGAGCTTCCACGGTTCGGGATGGCCAAGCTGGGCTCGGACCGCTCCCCATTTCGAATCGGGCGGGCCTCGGATGAATTCGATTTCGTCTAGGGCGTCATCGATGAACTGTTGTAGTTGATCTTCCGGGGTGACGTCTCCGTTTAGAGACAGACCGGCGTACACGGCGAGTACTGTGGCGGTATTAAGATAGAACTCTTCACTGCGGCGCAGCTAACATGACTTACCGAGTTCCATGCCCATGTCTTCGGCGAATTCGAGATACTCGAGTACTAGCCATGTAGCAGGTCAGTACATATGTGTTGGGAAGCAACAGGCTATATGAATCTGCGATAATCTCCGAAGAGGCCGATGGATAAGGGGATTCTAAAAGCCGGATCTGAATATCACGCAGCGAGAGCAACTCACAGCCTAACCCGTGAGTCTGCTGGTAACCCCAAACTCCGGAGAATCCAGGTCGATCTTTAAGCGGCCCAATGGAGTCTTTCCAATCCCAATATGACGTGTTCCTGTTTCCTTCGAGCATATTGCCCCCTGGAATGCGGAACAGAGTCTAGAAGGAAGATGTCAAGAATAGCCCGTTATTAAGTTGGAACGGATAGCCTTACAGGATGAAACCCTTCCAATGCTTCGACGAGATCAAGCCGTAACCCATTTTTGCGTCCTTTATATGTGGGAGGGAAGAGGCTGATGAGGTTGAAATCAAGGGACTCTGATTTAAGATTCTAGAATGAGTTAGTCTGGAGGATTCGCAAAGATGCTATACTATCACTTACCTCCGCTTCGAAGGTAATAGCAAAAGTGTTGTTTGAGCTTGGCGCATTCTTGCTAGGTGTTAGGGTAAAGTCATGCTCAACCCATTCGTCCGCTCGAGACTTCGACTCAACCCGAGTGAAGCCAAACTGTTCCCCTGTGATATTCGACTGTAGCGAGGCAGTGAAATGGCCACTGTAGTCGCCGCGAACCCAGAAAGAACCACGGTACTCCTGAACTTTGACATCTATCCCCCAATAACCGTCGTTGAAGAAGCCAGCCTGCCCACTCGCGGAGGCCGGCACGACTTTCAGCGAAGTCGAGAGCGCTTCGGATAGAGGTTCCTCGAGGGTATTCAGAGATAGATGTGTGCCGTCGACTGGGAACCAACCAGCTAAAGAGGACGCGTATCTCTCGCTGGACTGGAATGCTCTATTACGGATCAACTCAGCATAGAGGCCGCCATCACCAGAATTATCAATGTCCTAACAGTATTGTTAGCCCCTTAGACTCAGCCCATCTATGAAGAGGGGTTGAATTGATTACGAACCTCGTGTAAAAGACCATAGTGAAAGCCGCCGGTAACATTACCTCCTTTAGAGTCAACATGAATACCAACAGCCGAGACTGCCGTAGTAACCAACAGGCCAAAAAGCGCTCGCCTCATCATTGCCATTGCGCACACACACACTTTTTCCGACACAGCTGTGCTCACGATGGAAACCGTGAACGGAGGGAACCGGAGCACCTTACGGCTATAAATACTCTCGGAGGCTTCATCTCGCATATGCGTAGATCCGATCTACGTAGCTACGAACGAGCCTCCACGTTGCGAATTGAGGGGTTCCAAGACTCAACGAGGAAGTCGAAACCCCGAAACTGTCCCCGTTGGCAAGGCGCAGACGACCAAAAATGTCGACATCGTCATATGTTCTTCCAAGCGGCCCTATCAGAAGCCAATGCGCTATGCCGGGGACTCGGGTCAAAAAAGGGGAGCGTCAACGGCCTAGGTTAGCTTAGTCTTGGCATTTGGTACTTAGCTTTAGCTTAGCTGTCCGCTCAGCATAACCAAGTGCAACCTCCCATGATGAAGAAAAGCTTGGGTCTGCGCCTCTAGTGTTCACTGACACGGTTGTGAGTGGTGGAATGTAACATCTCATCAAGCTTTCACTCTGAATTGGAGAAGTCAGTGGAGATCTCGTCCTAGGCCTGCAAGCCAAGCAGAGCCGACGACCGGAGAGTATGCAATGATATGTCAACGTAGACTCGCGCATCTTTTGGATGAATCTATAAGCATTGATCGCGATCGTAAGTATTCTAACATTCTAGCAAGTGAGGCGATTCCCCGCCTCGCTCTACTTCCGTCACCTTTTCCCGATGACCCTGTCAATCCAATTCGGCTTTCTAGAGAGTACGCTCTTCGATCAGTGGCACGATATATGACCCGCGACACACCGACTATGAACAATGGTTTCGTAGAGATGATTTCAAGTTTGCCTACCAATTATAGAATACAAGAGAAGCCAGAGGAAAACGAAGTATTGAATCAACAACCAACTATAGCACATCCATCCTCCCCGCATCCGCCCAAAGCATAAACCCACCCCAAGATGTTGTTGTTATATGGCCTCCCAGTTAGGCAAACCTAGCTCACGCACACACCTAAAGAGACGAGTGCATTCATCAAAGTCCAGCTCCAATCAACATGCACGCCCGATCTCTGGCATTAAGCTCACCGGCAATTCGTCTATGACGACCTAAGCGCCTCCTTCTCTCTTCGCATACTCCTCCTCGATAGCCTCGGCGTACTTCTCATCCAGCGAGCGGGGGTCATCATGGAGCACGCCATTCTTGAGCAATTGTTCGGGCGAGGGGCGATGAGAGATCTTGTCATTGAGTGAGTCGGCACGCATGTGCTTCGCAAGCTAGACAGTTTCATTTAGCTTTCCCGTTCGTCGCAACACAAAGAAAATGGAGGGAGTGGATATGTACAGAGAGCGAGAGGGACAACATACCTCCTTCTGCTTCTCTTGTAGGCTCGGGGCAGCGGTAGACTCGGGGAGGATGTTCTTATCTACGAGCTCATGCCGGTCCGGCCGATCCTTCAAGTGTTGTTCCAACGACATCTTCCGGCCGCGCGCGGTGGCGACGGGGGATATCGGGGTCTCGTCGATAGATGAGGAAGTGTTTTCCCGGGTAGCCATTCTGATTGCTTGATCGATTGATTGACTGACTGACTGGTTGTGATAGCGAATTGATTACAAGTAGGTTATGTACTAAGGTATGTTCATGCAAGGTCAGCAGGGTTTACACCAATCGTGCAATTGATCTGTCAATTGTGGTACGTTGAAATGGCACGACTCTCTCTCTCAGCTTTGAGCTTGACGCCATAGAACAAAGCGAAAGATGGGGAGATTCTACCCATCTTATTTTGACGTAATAGTGGCGGCTTTGTTTTGTTTACAGGAGTTAGCGTGCGGGGTAGCGCCGGGTATGGTGGTCGTGCATGCTCCAGACAGAAGCCCCCCCTCCCCAGAAACAGGAGCCGAACACTGACTGCCCTGGAAACTAGAACCGAAACCAGAACTACTAGTAAAACCAGAACCCGAACCCGAACCCTGCTCACCCCGCCTAGGAATGAGGGAGTGCCGCAAGCAAATCAGCTAAAGTAAAGGGCCTTAAATTTACTTCGTTCCACGGAGCATCCGTCCAGGTTGGCGATTAATGAGCGTGCATGAAAGCACTCAGTGTCTCTGGGCTGGAGAACCCAGAGCTTACGTCTCGCCTCATCCATGCCCCAATACGGCCAATTCTCATACCGAGACAGTCATGGCAGTTGTGAGGTTTGAATGGACTAATCCGGATTGTGTGGTACTAAACTATGCAGAAGGAGCATCGTTATGGGCCGCTTTCTATAGATTTGATTGAATGTACATAGTACCTAGAGTAGTGAGTAAGTACCTAGGTAAGTACTGAGGTAGCCGGATAGCATCGCCAAGTCGGTGGCTGCTTTGAGCTTGTTGAAGCTCAAAAGTCGGTGTTCACCTAGTATCTCCAGTGAGCATGTTTGACTATCCGCCGTCTCCACTCTTCTCACAACTGTCGGGTCTAGTCAAGCAATCCGCCCGAGGTATCGCACTCAATGGGTGCCCTCGTAATAGTGCGGCTAGCAGCGGAACCGAGAATCTCAATAAGTGGCAGTGCATTCGATTTCAACGTCTACATTCAGAGGTAGAGTCTTAACAGCGACACAACTATTTGTTGTGAGCATGGTGCCGGCATCGTATCATGATAGAGAGGGTTCTGGCTCACGTTCTGCAGGGCTTTACATCGCCCCAGTACTGGCTGTATACCTCATTCATGGCGGCAAAATCATCCATGTTGGAGAGAAAAACATTGACTTTGACAACCTTGAGGATGTCGGACCCGGCAGCTTCCAGGATGGCCGTGAGGTTCTTGATGCATTGGTGCTATAGAAACGATTAGTCCCAGGGCCGGAAATGGCCATCATGAAGGGCAGCGACTTGCAGTGTGTGCCTGGATATCACCAGGGATGATCTCGCCCGACTCAGCATCCATCGGAACGGCGCCCGAAACAAAGACAAAGCCGTTCGCCTTGATGGCCTGACTGTAGATACCCGGTAGGGCCTTTGGGGCCTTGTCGGTGACGACGGGAGTCTTGTCAGTCATGGTGGGCGAGCTAGATAGTTGTTTGGGGGTGACTGAGGCAGGAAATGCCAGTAGAGTGATATTCGTTAGATTGTTCAAATCGCCTTGAAGAGCTCAAGGGAGCGTTTCTTTCTTATGGATTCAGGGAGATTGATATATTCGATTGGGAGACCAAATGGTTACCTAAACGGTGTTACGATACATTACATGTTGATACCCGGAATCCACAAGATTAGTGAAGCTAGTGCATGTATTTGGGCACTGACAGATGAGGGGGCTACAATGTCTACCGGCACGGCCAACGCTCTACTAATAAATACTACTCTGATAGGTAGGCCAGCCACACTATCAAAGTACATCTTGAATCTGAGACATCAAGCCCGTTATTCAATGGCTAAATGAATGAATATATATAGGTACTAAGGTAGGTCATACGGATGTCACTCATCCAGAAGAGACGTTACAATGAGAACCCCGCCCGTGACCGTGACGGTCTCTGTACAACAGATGTTGAGCAGCTTCCAACTCACCCACTAACCTATCTAGGATTAACCCTACCTACCTAAGGTAATAGCTTTTGGTGGCCACCTTCTTATCTCTCTCCGCCCACCCGTATCGGGTATCTCAGTACTTAAGTATATACGCGGGGGTCATGGTGGGGAAGGAAACCCCACAAGGACTGGGGATTAGAAGGATGAGAGGGGCTAGGTTGATAGACGATCCCGCACTGAAGACGGCCTAGTGTACGATACACATGGCTAGTGACGGGAATGGATGGGAATACCGTTAGTGCGCCGTTAGCTACTAGTACTAGCCTAGGTACCTCAGAAACACTTATCTATGATAGATTCTGGGCAGAGGAGATACGAAGATCTATCAAGCAGGGGAGTCCCTTAGTGTACATAGTACATGACTCGAGGGAGATAAACAAGATAACCCCGGGCCCACGGACAGAATACTAGTAGAAGGGACATTCGTCCGAAGAGGGACATAATAACCATCACACATAAAATAGATAAATGGCACATAGGGATAAGGATAGATCGATCAAAAGCTACTAAGGTGCTCCTGACCTTATTGGATACGTATATACTATCTCAACCAACCACGTCCTTTTACTAACTGATTGACTGATTGACCGATTGACCACCCCTCACGTTATTAATCCCACGCGTTCATCTACATATATCGGGTCGAGATAGGTAGTACAGGTACAACGAAACTCCGCACGTGCTGACGGAAAGTACCTTCTCACCCATAGTGTTGTTCTCTTTTAACTTTATTATCCTCATGTTCCCGGTCTTCCCTTTCTCTTCCGTCTAGACGTAATAATAGTATCCGATTTTCTACGCCCTTTTCCCACCGGCGATCGCGCCGCCAACATAATGGCGGACCCTGTGCTCTCCTCAAGCCCTCAGAAGCATCCCGCCGCTAACGACGTGGTCTCGTGCAACAAGAAGAGTATCGATGATGCGGAGAACAGTCGCGAAGATGTTGCCGAAACGGCCCTCGTAATTGACTCGGCAGCCGAAAGAGCTCTCTGTCGCAAGTTCGACTTCCGACTACTGCCCGTCTTGGCTATCATGGTCTGTCCCGCCACCCCCCCTGATTGAATTGAGTGAGAGGGAAAGGACAGGGAAAGCGATGGAACAAGAAATTGAAGAAAACGATAAATTCAAACAACGCTATCAGGAATACTCCTTTGATACTGGTTACTGATTGACCTCTCATTAGTACCTGTTTAATTCCCTCGACAAAGGCAACCTCGGTAACGCACAGACGGCTGGTCTGTCAGAAAGTAAAGTCTTCCCATAAGCTTGAATTTCCATGGTATTCCCGTTGCTGACAAGATAACACAGATCTCAACTTTGCACCAGGGCAGTACAACCTGATAGTGGGCAGTGAGTAGCTCTACAGTTCTTCTCTTCGTTCTACCGTCCAATGCTAGGGGCGAAAAGGTTCTAGACAAGCAAGCCCCGCGTCTTTACGGCTACCCGTGTAACCCCAAACCTTGAAACCTTCGGATTCCCTTTAAAAAATCTAGATGACTAACTATCGATACTCAAGTCTTTTTCGTCCCATATGGTACGTAAACTGCCTCATAACGCGCTGTTTCAATTTGAAACATAAACTCCTAGTTGCCCGCTCTCTCCTCACGTATGACATCCGTAAATATACGGCGAACTTGACTTTATTATTCATTTGTACACGATATGCTGCTAACTTGGGAATATGATAGTATGTTCAACTCAGAATAGCCGTTTCTTTCCTAGCCGTCTGTGCATATATTGCTCGGACTTTCAATGGGGATGATATATTCACGGAATTAAGGTCGTATTCGCCCCTCCCTTCGCCCTACTTGGCAAGAAAATAGGGCCGTCTCGAATGCTCCCTATCTTGATGCTCAGCTTCGGCTCCTTCACCCGTAAGTAAACCCAATCGTAAACCTCTTCGTTTTCAACTTATACCAGGAACACAAACTCTCTTGCCCCATCTAAATTCCGCCTATAAAAGAGATTGCTAACTCAGAATACCGAAGTGCTCACGGCGGCGACACATAATTTCAGTGGCATCTTCGCCTTACGTTTTTTCCTAGGTGCTGCGGAAAGTGCTTTCTTTCCATTGGTCATCTTCTACCTTACTACATTCTACAGACGCAGCGAGTTGGCCCGGCGACTCGCGATTTTCTACGCTGCGTCAAATATAGCCAACGCTTTCAGTGGACTCCTCGCGTTCGGAGTTTTCCAGATCAAGTCGGACTTAGTCGACCACCCCTGGAGATGGCTCTTTATTATTGAAGGAACCCTCACTGTTTCATTCGCCATATTCGTCTTCTTCTACTTGCCAAAGAGTGCGGCGGAGGCTAGATTTCTGAACGAAGAGGAAAAGTCCCTCGCGTACCATCGGATTCAAGTTGACAGTTCTTCCATCGTCAATGAGGCATTCAACCTCAGGGAGTCGCTACAAATATTCAAGAGACCTTCAACATATGGCTTCCTCTTGATCGAAATCGCTCGTGCGTATTGAATCTCTTCAATCCATCTTGCTACTATTTCATATTCCATACAAGCTTCTATATAACAAGCGTCTTGTCAACCTGATCACCTCAACCGACCGCGGAGCGTATTTAACCCGTACAAGAAAAGCACACAGTTAACTAACTACCATGATAACAGTGGGTGTTCCGCTTCAATCCGTTGCACTGTTCCTCCCTCAGATTGTCCAGCGAATCGTGAAGAACACCATCCAAGTAAATCTGTACACGGTGGCGCCGAATATTACGGTAGGGCAATACATCGTGCCCACTATTAGCTGGACATTTACAATTGCTGAATATCACTAGGGTGCCGTCACATTACTGATTTTGGCATTCTCTTCCGATTTGCTTCGAATCCGATTTCCCTTCATCTGCTTAGGGTTCGCTCTCACTTTTACCGGTTTCATCATATACGCCGCGATCGATGATGTCGAGCGTCAGATCAAACTTGCATAGTAAGTAATTATCGTTATCTTTTCTCCTTGTTTAACTATTCCAATATTTCCAGGTGCATATTTGGATTGGACTTATACACCAGAAGCATTCCGCAATTTTGAAATATTTACTAAGAATACTGGTAATCACTGACTATATAAATCGTAGTTATGCTACATTCATGATGACTTGGGGGACCTCTGCTCCATCCGTCTTACTAAGCACTGTAAGTAAATTCTACGGCATTAGACCCTACCCTCTCGTCCTAGCCTGTAGGAACGAATCCCCCTTATGCTAATCAAACTACCCGAATAGTGGTACAACAACAATGTAGCCCATGAAGGCCAACGACTAGCTTTAACGTCGGTCGGAGTACCACTAGCCAATCTCATGGGACTAGTAGCAAGCAACGTCTTCCGTGACCAGGATAAGCCCAAGTATGCACCAGCACTTATCACGACGGCGAGTTTCGGCGGGTTCGGGATCATCGTCGCGGCGTGTTTAGGACTATACATGGTTTTCGACAATAAACGCCGCGATCGTCGACAAGGCGCGAAACTCTCTGCGCGGGATGTCCCTACATCTCGTTTGAGAGATGGGCCACAGGTGGACGATTTTAGATGGTTCCTATAGAAGAACCTACAATCCCCTTATTTAGTGGTTGTTGCAGTACTTAGCGCATAAACGATGCATGGGCCGAATATGAAGCGCGGCCTCTTCTACAGGAGAACTTCAACTTCTTCTACCCGAAAACGCCATGGCCTTGAATGGCGGTGTTAGATTGTATGTCGTAATAGTGGTTAAAAAGAAGTGTTAGTATATTGATTAATCACACCCTTTAGAATACTTAACGCGCCCTACTCTGACTATGGAGAATCTTCAAGACTTGCGGGTTAATTCGGATACGTATTAATTTATTAAAGATAACCCGTGAGAGGATTCAGTCTTTCACGTAAGCCCGCCATCACCTGTACATTAAAATCCTGCCTCCCTTTCTTATCGAAAACGTAATAAACAGGGAATTGCCCGTTAGAGTGAGGAATAGGGCGGGCACTTAGAAACATAGCAGCCTGCACAGGCTTCGTAAGGTTAAACGCGCAGGAAGGAAGACGCAACTGGGTATAATCTGAGCTGAATAGTGAAGACCTGGAAGGGGATATGAGGCTACCTAGACAGAAGACAGAGACTGCGTCTGCTATAGGTAGGGGTAAATGATAAGCAAAACGTGTTGGATTATACTAAGTGATAAAGTGGGAAATGCGCGCCTATGAGGCATAAATGAGGAGATCACCATTACCTAAGCCACTAGTTGCGCTAATGACTAAGCATCAGGGCTAGTCTTGGCGCACACATAAACCACTGTAAATTCAGGCTAGAATAGGAGATAGAGCTACACAACAACACGTGGCGTGATCGCAATACACTGAAATCCAACAAAACGCAGGGGCCCCGGGCCATACCCTTACGGGCCACCCCACACACCAATACCACTACTTAATTGAAGCCAATTATTTTAACAAAAACGATTGCGAACGCTGTTTTTAAATGTTTTTAATAATAATACAGTTTTTAATTTCCGATTTGTTTTTTATAATTGTTTTAATAAGCTTTTTTATAGTTTTAAACATTTTGCAATTAATTGCTTTGTTTTTATAAATAGCTTTACGCTTTAGCTTTTGTTTAACCTAGCGTATATTTAATATTATTATAAACTTTTTTTTAAGCGCTGCTTTTACTTTTTTTTGTTTTTTTTTAACCGATTTTTTAATTTTAGCTTTAAAGTATTAAACTTTTGCTTAAAAAAACGCGATTTTTTTAGCTTAATAGTTTAAAGCTTTAAAAGCTTTTTAAGTTATTAACTTTTGCGCAAACATATTAAAAACATTATAATTTGTAACAAATTTTTAACAACTTTGTTAAAAATCCTAGCTAATTAAAAACGTTTTATATAATATTTAAAGTTAAATATTAAAAACTTTAATGTTTTAAGCTTTGCTTTTGTTAACAAACTAATAAGCTTAACTTTAGCAATATTTTTTTTTTTTAACATTATATATTTTAAAAATAACAGCTTTAATTAATTGTATAAAAAAATTTTAGCTGTTTTTTATGCTTTTTTTATTATAATAAGCAATAAAATATTAAGTTTTGCTAACTGTAAAACTTTTATAATATTTTTTTTTAAAAGTAATATTTTTAAAGCTATATAAAAGCTTTTACAAAAGTAATTACAAAGCTGTTTTTTTAACAATTTAAAAACTTTTATGTTTAATGCTTAAACAATATAATTATAATAAAGCTTATAAAATATTAACTATACTTTATTTAGCATATAAATTGTTAAAAAGGTTTTGTTTATATAAAAGTTATAGCTATTATAAACTAAAACTATTTATTTGTTGCTATGCCGCTTTTAAATATAAAAAATAAAAATGCTTTTAAGCTAATTTAAAATAATTTTATTATTAGTTTATTTTTTAAGCAAAGCTTTAAAATATTAGTTGTTTTATAATTTAAAGTTTTAGCAAAAAAATTATTAATATTAAATATTTTTGCTTTTAAAAATAAAAAGCGGTAGAAAAGCGTAATTATTATTAGAAATAATGTATCCCCTAATTGACTTGGCCACCCAATTGAATGGGCCACCCTTAGTGTTAAATATAAGCGACGGCATGCAATTGGGTTAAATGTGTTGTTATTCATTAATTCTGTTATAGGTTTTATGTAGTAATAACTGCGTTTGTAGGCAAAATTGTATAAAGGCCCCTGTTATTTTAACATAGGTTTGTTATTAAATACTTTTTTAGTTAATATACTAAATAAAATTATATTTTTTATATTTAACACACCCTTTTAAAAAATATTTTTTAAAAAATGATTTTTATAACTAAAAGCTTATAACAATAACTTTTTACAACTTTATAAAACTAAAATACTTTTTTTAATTAATTAGTTATTTATATGTTAGACTTTTTTTTTTTAATAAGTTTTTTAACATTTTTTATTTTTTTTTAGGTATTTTTTATAATTTTTGCTATTTTTAAATGTTTTTAATATTTATAAAGTTAAGCTGCTTTAAAAAAATATTTTATTTTTTTTTAAAAAAAGCTTTAGTTAAGCTATTAGCAATTATGTTGTTTATAAAAATATATTTAACTTTAAAGGTTTTATTAATAATTTTTTAATATAGCTAATAATTATAAATATTAATATAATGTAGCTTTATATATAATGTAGCAATGTTTTTAGTTATTAAACTAATAGTTTGCTAATTATTATATTAAATTTAAATTTGTTTATTATTTAAAATAATTTTTAATTTTTTAATTAATTAGCTAATAAACATAAATTCTTTAGCTGTTTAAGCTAACGCAAATAATTTAGCTTTAATAATTAATATAGTTATAATATTCTGTTTATTAGCTTTTTATTTAATAACACTTTTAAAATTAATAGTATTATTTATAAACAAAGAATTGCTAACAACTATAAAGTTATTTTTATTTCTAAATTAAAAAATATAATATTAAATAGTTTTAAAATAATTAAATAAACAATTAGCAAAGCTATAATAGTTTAGCTTAAAATTTAAATTAAAATAAAATAGTTATAAAGCTTTAAAAGCAATGTTTAGCTAAATAATTACTGCTTTATATATAATTAAGCTTATTTTTTTTTAGTAGCTATAAATCTTTTGCTTAATAGCTATTTAATTATAAAAGTTTAACTTTTTTGTTTTTATAAATATATATGTTTTATATAAAACATTTTTATTTTTAAGCTTAACAATTTTTTTAATATATAAAGATTAAAATAGCTAAATTAAACTTTTATTATAATTTTTAATTACTTTTATATTAAAAAACTAAAAAAAGTTGTTTTTATTAATTATTTAATAATAACGCTTTAGTTTAAAAATAGTATGTTAAGCAAGCTTTATAGCTTATAAATTTTAAAAATTAAATAAGCTTGCGCTATTATAATAATAAAATTTTTTTAAAGCTATATAACGCTTAAAATAATTAAAATAAAGTTTATAGTTTATAATACTTTAAAAACATATATATATAGATTTTTTTATTAAGTTTAGCATTTATAAATATGTTTATTATATTATATTGTTTTAATTTAAAGTTAAACTTAGTTATAATAGCTATTAAAGTTTAAAAAAATTGTTTTGCTAAAATAAATATATAAATATTTTTTTTTTATTAATAAGCTATTAGTTTTTTTATATAACAAGCCTAGCTTTATATTTTTAATAATAATTATATT
>MU377313.1:0-29987 GCA_022495195.1 Xylaria digitata
TATTGTAGTATTACTACATGTAGTATGTAGTATACTACATACTACATGTAGTGTAGTACGTACTAATACTAATACTACTGTAGTATATAAAACCTTGTACTAATACTAATATTACTGTAGTATACTACACTGTAGTATATGGACTACATACTAATTTGCCAACCCTGTTGCTAACTTAAACAATTTAATTGTAAGCAAGTTTATTAATTTAGTTGTAAATAATATGTTTAAAAGTTTTTAAGCAGCTAAAAATAAAAACTTTAAAACGATTAAAGCTTAAAAAAAAAAATAAAAAAAGCTGCAGCAACAAAAAAAAAAGCTGAAAAAAAAAAGCAAAAAGCAAAAAAAAATAATAAAAAAACAAGCAAAAAACTAAAAAGCGTTTATATAAACTTAAAAAGCATAACAAAAATTGTTAAACTTTAACTAAAAAAAAAGCTAAAAGTATAAATAGTATTAAACAAACAAAAAAAACTAAAATTTTGCAATAAGTAATAAGTTTTAAAAATAAAATATTTTAAATACTTAATAATAACAATGCTATAAAAACAAACAAGCTTATACTTAAAAATAAAATATTTTTATATATATTATTTTTTATATTATTATTTATTTTGCTTTTTTTTTTAATATTATAACTTTTTTTTTTTTATATAACGCATCCCACAAGCTAGTTTCGCACACAAGCAAGTTTCGCACTTTGGCTTGGCGTACCCTGTAGGCTACTTTATATGCAAGGGTACTTACTCCACTTTATTATAACTTCGCGAAAAAAGGTCGTACAATAAAATAATTAGTAATATTAGATTCGTAATAAAATAACAAATCTAATGATATTTTCTTTTATTTTGTAGCTATTTTATTTGGGCGTATAGCTTCAAAAAACAAACTTGCAGGGATTATTTTAGCGTAGTTTTTAATAACGCTTTAAATAAAATAGTTAGAAAATAAATAAAAATACTATTAGATTCGCTATTTCATTACGAATCTAATAGTACTAATTATTTTATTGTACGACCTTTTTTCGCGAAGTTATAATAAAGTGGAGTAAGTACCCTTGCATATAAAGTAGCTTACAGGGTACGCCAAGCCAAAGTGCGAAACTTGCTTGTGTACGAAACTAGCTTGTGGGATGCGTTATAGTATTGCTATATTAATTATTTGTTAGCAATAAAACTGCTATAAATATTTTATTTTTTAACTTTTTTTTTTTTTTTTTTATTAAAATAACAACGCTTTGTTTAGCTGTTTAACGCCGAAATAAGCGCAGTATTTAGCAAACTAATACTGCTAGCGCTTTTAAATTTTAATTTTAATACTTTAATAAAAATAATAACTATAACAGCAAAAATTTGCGCTATATTATATAAAAAAATAAATTTAATACACTTAACTGGTTTTATTTACTAAATAAAATACTAGTTAAAAAAGCTAATATTAACTAGATTATTAATTTTAACAACTTTTTAAAATTTATTTTTAGCAGTATATATAACATTAATATTATTATTAATATAAAAAACAATTTAAGCGTTATAGCAGCATACTGCTATTTTTTAAAACTATTTAATTTAAAATATTATTTTTGTATTAATTATAACGTGTTTCATTATTAAGTGACAAATATCATCAAGTGATAAAAGTTTTAGGCACTATTTAGGTTGCAACATAAAAAAAATAACCATAACGCAATTAAATTATTTCAAATTAATCGAAATCTTTTTTATTAAACATATTTATATTTATTATATAAATGTATACATTATAACCAATATTGCTGCATATACTACAATAACACGCGCGCATAAATACCTTTACCTAACAACTACTACTTTTACCGTTTTTTTAATTTATTTAACTATTACCTTTTCTAAAAACCTAAAAATTTATTCCTTTAAATTAAATAAATATTTCTCCAGTTTATAATCGCTTATTTTTTATTTTCTAACGTTTACTAAAAATGTAGTTAGCTTTCTAAAGCTTAGCTACTTTATTTAGTATTAACGTTTATTTATACAATAAATAGTACGTAGCTTTTAATAACAAGTTTACAGCATTAATAATTTTGTTTAGCAAACTATTTTAATGCTTAGAGATTTAGTTTTTTAAATAAACAAACTGCAAAATAACTTTTTTAATAATAATAAAAGTCTTTAAAACCCAAATAATAAAAGGTAACTTAAACTTTAGCAACAGTATAAAAGAAATTAGCGCAACTTTAAGCTTTAAAATAACAACTTTTAAATTAAATAAAACAAAGCTAATAGCTTTAAACCCAAACGTAATATTTATAAGCATTATTGCTTAAATATAAGCTTTAAAAAACATAAATAAAAAGTTTTTTTTTAAAACATGCGTTATATTTGTCTGTATAATATTGCTAATTTTAATATTATATATCTTTTTTAACAAGCTAAAATATGCTACGTTTAAAGGCTAAAGTTTATAAAAAAAATGCGTAAGCATTGTTTTAATAAAAATACTATTTTTTTAGCAATAGTTTTTAAATTTCTTTAAATAATAGCTTTTGTAACTATTAAAAATAAAAAAACGTTTTATATTTATTAAACATAGTTAAATATATTTATTAAAATGTTTAATTTATTTTAAACTAAAATTATTATTAATTTAGCTGTTATATAAAACTACAATTTGTTATTTAGGTAATAAAAAGCTGTTGCAATATTAAAAAGCAAAATAGGTTTTTTTTTTTAAAATAATAAAAGGTAACACCAACTAACTTTATAAATTAATTAAATAAACAGCTATAAACTAATTCCGATTGCTTTATTAAGCTTGCCTAAGCTTATTTTGCTTTTTAATATTTATTACAACTATATTAATTATAATTATGCTTATTATAAACCTTGTTTTATTAAAATTATATATATCTTTTTTTATAATACTTTTACGCTTAATAATTTTTTTTACGCGTTTGTAATACGCGTTATATTTAGCAGGATTTTTATAAAAAATTTAGCTATAATTAATTTAACAGTTTAAACACGTTTAAAAGGCTAATATACAGTTTATAAAGCGCATTATTTAACACTTTTTAACTAGTTAGCTATTTTATTTAGCTAATAATTAGTTAGCTATATTTTAAACATAATATACCTAAAGAAAAAACGCTTTCAAATCTAAATAAATTATAAACTATATAATCGCTTGCTTTTTAAAGTTAGTTAATTTTAACTTTATATTTTTGCTGCTACGCCAAAGCGCAACATTAGCAATTTTGTAACAAAAAGTTTTATTAAAAACGTTATACATTTTTATAAGCTTATAAATAAAAATATAAAAATTGCGTTTAAAAGCGCAAACAGCAGTTAATAACTTAGTTTTTTTTAACGCATGCTTTATTGTTATAAGTAAAAAAAATAAAGTTTAAATAATAAAAGGTTAAAAAATCTAAAACTCTTATTACTTAATAATATTTGTTACTTAATAATAAAACACGTTAAGTTTTTATTATAGCATTATTAAATATAAAAAGTAAAATATTTATATATTATACATATTTTATTTTTTATATTTATAATAACAAAATTTTAACTAATATATATATAGTATTTAATTTTTTTAGCTTTTTATATTTATATTTTAAAACTAACGCTAACTAAAAGTTAATTAGCAGCAAGCAAAGTTTTATTTATGCGCTATAAATTAAAATTATATTTATTAATATTATAACGTTAAAAAAAAATAAAAACTGTTATATTGTTGTTTAAATATAATAAAAACTTAAGGTTATATTTATTATTATAAAAAACATTAGCAACACGCTTTTAATGTTATTAATTACTGCTTTGTTATATTTTATAAAAGCTGATTTTAAACAGTTTATTAAAATTAATATAAACATATTATTTTTAAACTTAGTTTTATGTTTTAGTTATTTAATAAAAAATTAAAATAAAGCATTTTAAATATTTTAATAGTTTTTTTATATATAAAAACTTAAAACTAATAAGTATAAGCTTGCAAAAGTTTTATTAATATTTATAAAGCTATATAATATTATTTTAAACTTTAAAGTTAATTATAACAATATTTGCAAAAATAAATAAAATTAAACTATTTAAAACTTAACTTTTTTATTTGTTTAAATATTTTTAAAAGTTGTTTTAACTTTAAGCTTTAACTGCTTTTTTTATTAACAAGTTTATAATTTAGCAAATTAACAACAAACTATAGTTTAAATTAGGTTTTATAATATAGTTGTTTTAATATTTAAAGCTTTAAGTTTAAAATAAGCTGTAATATAAAAAATCTTTAATTTTTTTTATTTGCTTTTACAAATAAAAAACAAAACTTGTTTATTAATATTATAAAAATTAAATATATTATATTATTAATAAACACGCGTTATAACTTATATAAACAAACAATTAAAGCTTTAAACTTTGTTAACATTATTGTTAGTATTATAAACAAAAAAAACAAGCAAATTAATAATAGCTTAGCTAACGCTTTTATTTTTATTATAAAAACAAAAATAATTTAAAACGTAGTTTGAAATGTTTGTTAAAAATTACTTTATGAAAATTAATAATAAGCTTAAATATAATTTAAAAACAATTAATATTTTTAAAGCAGTTTTTGTTAATATAAATTTTATTAAGTTTTTTATGCTTATTAATAATATTGTTAACATTATAAACTATGTTAACATTTTTAATATAGCGCTAATATATTATAAGCTTTTTGTTAACGTTATTAACTATAAAACGTTTTTTATATTTAATGCACTATGTTAAAACTAGCAGTTAATATTACTAGTTTACTAATTTAGCTTTTTATACTTTTTAATTGCTAAATTTTTCGTTTTAACTTTTTTATTTTAGTTTATGCTAAGTTTATAAAAAAATAAAACAAATTAATTTAAAATGTTATTATAACACAGTTAGCTTTTATTTAACAGTAAATAATATGTTTTTTTATTTTTTAATGCATTAAAAATAAAATATTTTAAATTTATAAATATTTTATTTTTTACTTTTTATAATAATTTTTATTTAGTTATTAATTATATGTTTTTAAGCGTATAACTTATATTTTTAATTTAATTAAATTTAAAGTTTATAATATTTTAACTAACTATTAAGCTATAAGGCAAGCTAAAGCAATAGCTACATTTTATATAAATAACATATTAGTTTAACGTTACTCATAAGTTAGTAACGCACTACAAGTTAGTAACACACTTTTTACTAACCTTTTATTTTTCTATTTTATTTATATATTATTTTATAATAACATAATAGTTTAAAAATCTAAAAAAGCTAATTTGCAGCTAGCGATTCAAGCTAAAAAACGCAACTTTAAACTTTTTTTTTGCAAGCTTGCTTATATTTATAACGTTTTTAATTATATATTAAAACAAAAAATCGATAATAATATATTTTATTACGTTATAAATATTATAAAGCAAAATTTAATAATGTTTAAAAAAAAAATTATTATTAAACGTATTTTTAAGCTAAATATGCAAACGTTTTTGTTTTAGCTTTGTTATGTTTAAAAAATAGCTAATATTTTTTAATATAAACGTAACGCGTTAAAGGTTAGCGTTAACTAGGCTTTAAACTTTATATAACAATAATTTAATTTTTAAATGCGTTATAACTGCTAAATCGATTATTAATAAGCTTTTAATAAAAATTTTGCAAGTTATTACAAATGGTTTAGCTTTATAAAACATATAATTAATAAATACGGTATATAAATTAAAAATATTTATAATTTTAATAAAACAAAGTTTTTAATAAGCAAAATAATTATTAAAATAGTTGTTATAAGCTTTAAAAAACGTAAACGCTTTTAATAAGCTAAGCTTAAAAGTAAAAAATAAGTTATTGCAAACTAAGCTATTAATTTTTAAAGTTAAACAATATTATTATATATTATTTTTTTAAACAAAATTTATTTTGTATTTTAGTATTGCAATACTATTTTATTATTAAACTAAGTTATAAACTTTTTAAATAACAGCTAAACTAATAATAATATAAGCGTTAACTAAACAAAACATTTTAATAATTATATTTAAAGCCGATTTAAAAGTAGTTATCGCTTTTTAATTTTAAATAGTTATAAAAGCTATTATTTAATACAATTTAAAAAATATTGCCGGTTTAACAACATTATTACGCTTTATATATTTATTTATTTGTTATATAAGCTTTAGCTTTTTAATTTAGTTTTTTTTAATGTTTTAAAACAGCGTTATAATAAATATATTAAAAGTTTAATATAGCGCTATTAAACTTATATTAAAAAATAAAACTTTTTTGCAGGCTTTGCATATATATTTATATATATATTTATTAAACAAAACATTTAATTAGGTTTTAAAGCCGCTAAAATTATGCTTTTAAATGCAAATAAAGTTATATTTGCATTAAATATTTAAAAAACAAATAAAACACTTTTTTTAAACTTTAAATTATTATTTTAATTTTAATTTTTAAAAACGTTTACTATTATATTAAAAATTAAATAGCAATTAACTTTTATTAAAACTAAAATTAAAAATTATTTTTTAAGCTTGCTAATTAAAATTTTAGATTTTATTAATTTAATTGCAAAAGCTATGTAAAAGTTAATGTATAAAAATGCTTTTTTGCAGCAAAAAAACAAAAAGTTTTGCAAAACTAACTATATTTTAAGTAAGCGTTGCAAAACTAAAAACAAACAACTGCAAAATAAAAAACTTTTTATTATAGCTAACGCCTAAGTTTTATAAGAATTTAAAAACAATAAAGTAATTAAATTAAATATTAAAGCTAAAAGTAGTTGTTTAGCAAAAAAAGTATAAATAAGTTAATAATGTTATAATATTTGTAATAAGCTTGGACATAATATATAAACTTGTTAAATAAAAGTAAAAATATTTAATAAAAAAGATTATGATTAATTTAATTAATTTGTATGTGTTATAATTAAGTTATTTAAGTTGGCGCATAAGAAGTATTAAAAAGTGTGTTATTAACTTATGGTGCGTTACTAACTTGTGAGTGACGTTATGCTTTTTTATTTGTTATATTATTTTTAGCTTTTTAATATTAATTGTTTTAGCTTATTAAAACATATATATATGTAAAACTGATCACTATAATATTGGTAGAACAATACTATATTCTTTAATCTGTGTAGCTGACTATAGGAAAAAAGTAGTAGGTTCAGGAAATAAAAGTATTTTGCCTACCAAAGGTGGGTGTGCGCAGTATAGGACCTACCCCAACCTTAGCAACCAGTTCCCATTGTAGGCTGCGCCTATAATAAGTTAATAGTTCTAGTTTTTATAGGCTATACAGTGCTATTCATTTATATAATAGCTATTGCCAATACTCCTTCTAAATAAATAGCTCAGGTAAAAAACATACGAAAAACACCTTAAAATGTTTGCATTAAAATTTAAACACCTGCAATATAAAAAATAGCTTAAATAATTAATATACTGTTATACTATTAGGCTATTTAGCTTGTTTTGTATGCATTGCCTACATATATTTTTGCAGCTTTTACTTTTTTAAAACCTACTTTTTCTAACTTGCATGCTTTACTTAATTTGTATAAGATTTGGCGTTTATATATAATTTGCGCTAAAATTATAAACATATATAAAAGTATATAAAACATTAACATATAAAAAAATATATATATAACAAAATAAATAAAAAATCTACCTTATTAAAAAAAAATATTAACAATATTAAAACTTAGGCTAATACTTAAATAAACCCTAAACTTAAACTTAAACTTTTTATTTTTTAAACAAATTTATAGTAAGCTAACTAGTTTAAAATAATTAAAAGTAAATAATAATTTTATAAAAAATAACTAAGTTTTAAAACAGTTAAAAAATAAAAGTTTTTAAAAAAAAATAGTTATAAATTATGCCTTAATAATAAGCACTATTCTTTTTGCTTAACTGGTTAATAAACATTTTTTAAAAGTTAACTACTTAGTTATAAAAAGTTATAATAAAGCCTAGCTTTTTTACTCTTTTAGCGTTTTTTTATAGCTTTTTATACTAAGCTGTTTTATAAACTTAGCGTAATTTGTATAGTTTAATAGCTTTATAAAGCTATTTGCAAAATTGTTTTTTAACTTTATATATACTGGTTTAATGTTTTTATTAGTTACTTTTTAATTAACGTAATAATAAGTAATACAAATATGCTTTTTTTGCTTACTTATAGCATTAAGTTCCAACTAATTTATTATGTTAGTATTATTTGCTAACAAAATAATAAGCCTTTTAAGCATACAATTTAACTTTGTTAAAAAATTGCATATTTAGGCCAAATTTTTAGCAGCTTTATTTATAGCAATATATTTATTTTTAATAAAATTGCGCGCTATAACAGTTTATAGTTTAAAATGCTATATAATAAAATTTTTGTATATAAAGATTATATAGCTAGTAATTAACTTGCTATTTTTTAAATTAAAAAACAAAGTAGCGTTTATTGTTTTAAACAATTCTAATTAATTATATATATAATATTAATAATTTTTTTATAGCTTTTTATATATAAAACAAATATTAAGCGTGCTTTTTATATATTTTGCTAATCTCTTTATACTGTTTAAATAATTTTTTAAAAGATTGTTTATAAACTTTGCTTATATAAAAATAGCAAAGCTTATATCTAGTTTTATAATCTAAACTAAAAAACTTAGCTTTTTTAATAATAATATATATTTAAACATTTTTTTATTAAAAGCTAGGTTGCTTTTTTATTTAACTATGTATACTGTTTTCTTATAATTTATTAAAATAGCGTATTTGCACAATTCACTTATTTTAAACAATTTTAGCAACTTATTTATATACTGGGATTAATTTAGTATTATATTGCTTATAAGCAAATTTTTAACAATTCTTACGTTTAAAAACCAGTTTGTGTAGTTTAAATCATTTGCGGCCACAATTTTCTTTATATTTTTAGCTACTAGCTTAAAATGCTTAAAATTATTGTTAAACAGTAAGAAATTGTTAATATAAAAAGCAACAGCTTTATTAATGTTCTTATTATAATAAATTATATTGTTTAATATTAAAAATGTAAAACTAATTAATTTTATAATCTTTTTTGTTTTAATTTGCTATTTATAGCTTAATTGCTTTAGTTTGTATAAAAAGTTTATTAACTTAATAATCTTTTTTATAAGCTATTAATACTTTTTTTTTTTAGTAGCATAGGCTTTAAAATATTTTTTAAATATTTAAAATTATTTTATAAATATATATTAGCAAAGCTTGCTATTAAAATACGTTGCAATAAAATTTATTTAAATAATATATTATTTGCGCGCTATAGTTAGCGCTATTAAAATTCTTTATAAAGCCACTTTTGCAATTAACGCTAAAATCTTTTTGTAATTAATTTTTTTTTTTTAAATAAAACTTTTAGCATATATTTGCGCTTTATATTTGTTTAATTTACTTATAAAAAAATTTTTTTTTTTTAATACTTATATAAAGTTTATAAAGTATTTATATGCAGCTTTGCCTTAATTAATAAAACTAAACGTGCTTTTATTAAAAATATATTTAATTTTTATAAAAATTGCTTTAAGCTACTTTTTTTGCTTAAAACCTTTTAGCGCTTTTTTCAATGTTAGCATATTAAAAATAAATAGCTTTGCAAAAAATATAAACAGCAAACTTTATAAATAATTTATATAAAGTGCTTTTTATATATTATTTAGCTTTATTATAAAGCTGTTTAAACAATTTGCTATTGTTTATATCTTGTTAATCTAAAAGTTTTAATAGCTAAACTTGCTATTTATAGCGCTTTTAAAGTTTTTTTTAGCTTTATTTATTTTTTTTTAGCAAAAAGCTATTTAAAGCACATAAATTATATTAAAGTAGTTATTAAAAGCTTTGCAAACATATATTTGTAATAATATTAGCTTTTTTTTTTTTAAAGGGCGCTTTTTTTTAAATAAAGCGCTGTTTTTTAAAACGTTTTTGTTAACTACGTTGTTGTTTTTATTTTTAATTTTTGTTTTATTTTTTATTTTTTAGTGCTAGCAGCGCAGTTGCTGCTGCACTTTTTATAATAAAAATTGTATAATGTTTTTAAAATTAAAAGAATTAGCTGTAAAATCTTTTAAATGTTTAAAAAACGTAATGTATAACGTGCGCAACTTGCAGCTGCTGTTGATTAGCCACATTATATAATTGTATATGCCTTTATAGCTTAAAAACGTTGCGTTCGCTTTTTTAGCGTTTATTTTTTTTATAGCAATCCGTTTAAATTTATTTATATAAGTTATATAACAAAAGCTTAATATATATAAATAGCTTATTTTAAGCGCATAATTCTTATTTAAGTGCAAGCTGCTTATAAACTTTTTATAAAAAGTGCAACTTTTTACTAAAAATTAACTAATATAATTAATTGTATAAACAACAGTTTTTATGCTTTTGCTTTAAAAGCATAAAAACAGCTAAAATTAAATAAAATATGTTTTAGTTTCGCTTTATATAAAACTAATAAACTGTTTAGCTATACTGTTTTAATACTAATTTATTAAAAAAAACAAAATTAATTAAATTGCATACTTATAGTAAAACTTTTTTAGATTTTTTATGCTAAACTTTTAGCTACTATTTATTCTAAAAGTGTGTATACGCTTATATATAATATTTTTTAGCTAAAGAACTAAATCTTTTAAGCTTTTATTTATTTTAACAAAATAATTTATTATAATTTATTTAGCACTATTTTTAGTTTTGTGCGCTATAAATATATAATATCTGCTATTATTGTTAACAAACAATAAGTAATATTTGTAGCTTTTAATAATAGTTAGTTAAATAACTTTTAGATTTGTTTATATTATTTTTTCTAAATATTCTGCTTTTTTAATTAGCTTTTTTAAAATAAGCTTTTAAAATTTTGCTTAATTATAAGTAAAACAAAAAAGATATTTAACTTTTTTAAAGTTTAGATCTATTTTTATAATTATATAAATAATTTAAATAAAACGTTTAGTGCTAAAATAATATAGCTTATAATGCTAAAAAAAAGCTTATTTTTAAGCTTCTTAATTATATATACTTAACTATTTGTTGTTGCAGCCAACATTAGTTTTTTTAACTTTATAGCTTTATAAATTATTTCTAGCGCGTACCTTTATTGCTTTTGCTTTATAAAGGCTAGCTCTGTTTTGCTGTAAACCTATAAAAAGAAACCTTGTTTATATATATCGATTTTTATAACTTCACAACCTATGCAATTATAAAAAATATATTTGTTAAAATAGCTTTTGCTATAATAAAACCGCTTTTTTAATATAATTTTTAAAAAGAATATTAGAATAAAAAGTGTGTATTTAATAGTTAACTTTATTAGCGCTTTTTTAAATAAACGTAAATTATATTTAATAGTTCCAACTTTTTTTATAGTTATAGTGCTATTTTTAGTAGAAATAATAAAAGCTTTGCCTTTGGCTTTCAAATTAATAAAAATGCCTTTAACAAATTTTGTTTTTTCGTTTTTAATTTTAACGTTTAATTTAATGTTAAACAAAAGCTTTTTGCATAGTTTTGCTATTTAAAACGTGCTTAAGCTTATATAAACGCTTAAGGTGTTCTTTGCTTCTTAAATAAAAGCTTAGGCAGTGCTTTTTTTAGCAATAGCTTAGTTATAAAATTTTATAAGTTTAGCAAAATTTGTAAAGTTTATAATAGCTAAATAAATAAAGGCGTCACCTAATTTAACAAAAAAGCTTTAAGTTTTAACTAGCTTTTTAAAAACGTTAGTTTAATGCTAAATAAGCTAATTACTATTTTTTTTATTAAAATAGTTTTTAGCAATATAATTTTAATTGCTACAATTATAATACTTTAAGCTTTTTTTCTTGTTTTAATCTTTGTTTTTGCCCTTTTTATTATTATTATTATTATGCTTATAGCCTTTGCGATTTCTATAGTTCCCACGGCCGCCACATATATTTCGATCTTTTTAGCCGCGTTAAAGCTTTTTAAAAGTGTAGTAAATAAACTTCTTATTGCTAAAAAACTTTTTTCTAACTTTTTTTTTAAAATTGTTATAAAACTTGTTAATAAGGTTCTAAAAAAAGTATTTATATATTTTTATAACTTTTATAATAGTATAATGCTAACTAATAGCTTTATTTTTAATTGCAAACAAAAATAAAGTAGCTTTCTAATTGCTTAAAATTTTCTTGCTACTAGCTTTATATTAGCGCAATAAGCTTATTTATTTAAATATAAACATAATAAAATTTTTGCTATTATATTTGTAATTAATAAAATTATTCTACAAATCTTTTTAGTAAATCTGGCTACTTATGCAGTATGTAATGCTAAAAATCTTTAGCATTTTGCTGCTTTTTTTAATACTTTTTACTAAATTGAAAGGTGCAGCTTTATAAATGTTAATAACTGCTTGTGCTAACATAAGTTTGCTATAATTGCTAATAAACAAGCTAATAGTATAATTTATTGCCTTTAAAAATAAGTTTAAATTTTGCTAATATATTAGCTAGTTTTTTAAACTTAAAAAATAGTTCTGCTTATTAAAAAAAAATTTTAATTGTTGCTACTTAGGTTTTGTAATAGGCTAAGCTTTTTTAGGCTTTTTGTTATTGCGCTTTTTTTTAAAAGCATAAAGCTTTTTTTTTATTTTTTAAATTTAACGTTTAATATTGCTGTTAAAGCTAAAATTAAATAAGTTAAATAAGTTTAAAAACTTAAAGTTAGACTCTAAAATTGTAATTAGTTGATTAATTTTTTTATACTTTTTATAATTAATACTTTTTTTAATAAATTAACAAGTATTATTATTGTTGTTATAGCTTAACTTAAAGCTAGTAAACAATTTCTTGCTTTTTTTTATGCTTAAAAAAGCCTTTTTAATCTTGTATAAAGCTTTTTTTAAAATATTGCTTTTTGTAGTATAATTAAAGTTGGAAAACGTTTTTAACAGGGGAAAAAGCTTGCGATATATAACTATAGTATTGTTTTTTATGCTAACTAACTGCTTTTGCAGTTTTTGCGATAAAAAATATAATAAAAAAGCAGCAGTTGTATTGCTTTTTAATAAAAGCATAGCTATTTTTGCTTTAAAAGTCTTTTTGAAATAAGTTATTATTTGCTTTTTGTAGCAGTTAAGCTGCAGTTAATGTTTAGCTTTTAAAGCAGCAACAGCTTTTTTATGCTGTTTTTACAAATTAAACATTTTAATTGCGTAATTAAATTCTATGTTTTTTTTTTAAAAGATTTTGTAGTTAAGTTTTTTTTAACTTTGGTTTGCAGCTTTTTGCAAACAGGCTAAGTTCTTTTTTTTAGCTTTTAGTGCTAATTAAGTATTAATTTAGTTTTAAAACATTTTGTTTAAAAAGTAATTTAGGCATATAATCTTTTTGGATAAACAGCTTATTATACTTTGTTAACAGTTTATTGTAATAGTTTTTTGTTTAATTAACAGTATATATTTGCGTTAACTTAAAACATTTGGACGCTAGGCAACTTATAAACTGTATAAACAATTAGTTTGATTAAAAATGCTTTTTAAATATAAATTAATTTTAACAACTTGTTAGCTATTATATAAAACTAATTATTATAATATTAATAAAATAATATTGTATTTTCTAATTTGTATAGCTAATTATAAAAAAAAAGTAATAAGTTTAAAAAATAAAAGTATTTTGCCTACCAAAGGTGGGTGTGCGCAATACGGGACCCACCCTAACCTTAGTAACTAGTTCCCATTGTGGGCTGCGCCCACAATAAGTTAATGGTCCTAGTCTTTATAGGTTATACAGTGCTATTTATCTACATAATGGCCATTGCCAACAATATATAAAAAAAATTAACAAATTAGCATAAATATATATTATATATATTAAAAAAAAAGATTTTTTTGTAACGTTTTATTAAGCGTATAAAATATTTATAACTAAATTAAACATTTAAAAAAGTTTTTAAAGCATTAAATTAATTTTATACAATTTAAATTATATAATTTTATAGCTTAAAATAAAATTATTAACTAAAATATTGCTTAAATTATTATTATTAGCTAAAAAATATTTATTTTTTTAAAAATTATAAACTTTATATAATATTAAAAATATATAATTTTAAGCTAACTATATTAAAAAAAAAATTATATAATATTAAAATAATTTATTAAAAACTATTTTAAAAGCTATTAACTAAATTATAAAAAGTATAATATTATTTGTATACAAAGTTTAATTATTAAAAAAAAAAAACGCAGCATTTTAAACAGCAAACTATAAACTTAATTAACGCTGCTATATAAAAAATAAACGTATTTAAAATAAAAAGTTATTTATTATATAATAAAAACAAGATTTTAAAATTAAACAAGCTATTAAAGCGCAAATTTTAAATAAAATACGTGCAAGTAATTATTATACAAAAGTTAATGCAGCACGCATATAAAAGTATAAAACATGCAGCAAGCTTAAATATAATATACAAACTTGTTAAAATGCTATAAAAACATTTAGCAATAATATATTTAATTAAATTTAATTAATTTAATATGTTATAGTTAAATTATTTAACTTATATATATAAAAGTATAAAAAAGTGTTTTAATAGCTTATATTATACGTTATATTATGTTTAAATATTTAGCTTAACTTTATAAAACGTTTTTATGTTTGTTAATAATAATTTAATTAATTATAATAAAAAAGCTAACGTATATATTAAATTTTATTTAAGTAATAACTTTGTTATAATAATAATTAAGCTTGTTTTTTTTTTAGCTATTAAAAAATATTTTGTACTAGTTATTAAACAAATTTTAAACGTTTTAAAATGTTTAGTTACTTGTTATAAGCTAAAAAAGTTAAAATATTTAAAAAAAAAAAAAGCATAGTAAATAGCTAAAAATTTTTAAAAAAATCTTTTTTATTTTGTATTTATAAAACTATTGTAGTTATAAAATGCGTACATATGTAATAACGTTATACGTTTAAGCTAACGTACAGCATTTTTGCTATTAGCAAAAATATAAACGCTTTAAACTAAAAAGAAATAAAAAATTAAAAAATTAAAAAAATTAAAAATTAAAAAACTAAGAAATAAAGTATTTATTAAGAAAAGTAAACTTTAAAATTAAGCAACAAGTACTTAAAGCTTTTGGTTAAATAACAAAGTGGGTTTTAGAAAAAAGGCTTTGATTGGAAAAGGTGGCGGGTTACGTGTGGTAGATGGAGGAATCAAAAATCGGCATACTTGACATCGACACGGGAATTTCAACACTGAGATACAACTTAACCAGCCGCTTGCCCGCTTGAGCCATCGTATTCGCTTGATGGGCAACTAATGACAGCGTACGACATCCCACCCTTACTTGTCTGCCCGTTCCTAGTCATACTGCACTAAGCGACGAATGGGAGCTTCCTGTTAGAATAGGGGTGTTTTGATCAATGTACCAAATACCGCGGCGTCGCCCTCTAGAGTCGGGGCCCACACAATGAATCCGCTGGTATAATGAATCAAGCTAATCACACGCTCAGGATCTTGACCTACAGAACGTAGTGTAGAGCGTGGATTGCCGTTCACGGATGTAATAATAGTATGTATTAATCAATATGGGCTTGTATGTTTGAACGACATGGCGCTTTCCCTAAACTGAAAGAGGGGAGTTAGGGCGACGCTGGGTCGAGGCATTTACAAGGTGACCATTTGATACCCTTGTCTTAATTGTTGGTTTGCCTTTGCAGGTGGCTGTGGTCCTCATGACCATATTGCCGACCAATAGTCTTTATCTCCAACTGCATGCGTTGCCAACAGGTTCTACCTACATTAGAGACAATTCCAATCGTACCCAATGCCTAGTCTATTAAATACGTAGGGTAACAAGAAGTATAAATATGAAGGGAACCTGCGAAAGCATTCCACAAACTGCCTATCGCCTTTAACGTACAAGCAAACCCAAGCACCATTATTAAACTCGCAGCCCTAACAGCACTTTTACAATGTCCATTATCACAGACAGGCGGCTGGATTAACTTGCTCTTAACCTAACAAACCAATCACTTAGACCTCCAATAAAATAAGCTAACCACCCCTGCCACGGGCCCGACCCTCGCAGGCCACTTAAATGACCCCACAAACGCGCTCAACGCGCCATGACCTTATTTCGTACACTATTTAATTGCTTCATCAATTCTACCCATATACGTGATATTTTATGATCATTAGAATCGCCTTTTCCCCCTCTTTCTTAAGATGCCGCCTACAGATCGTGAATTGCGCGCAAAAGCGGCGCTTCGCGATATCAAACTTGGGATGCCCGTACGTACTGCAGCTGCCAAATGGGATGTCTCCCGGTCCTACCTACAACGCCGTATTGAGGGCATTCCGACCCGAAAACAGACCAACCAAGACTTTCAACGCTTGTCACCCTATCTCGAAGCCAAATTAACGCATTGGGCCGTCGGCCAGGCCAAATTAGGCTAGGCACCTAGCCTTGCCAAGTTCACCCGAATGGCCCAGCGCCTACTTAAGGCTTCATCGAGCGATATACGGCTCGGAAGAACGTGGCAACAACCCTTTTTGGCCCGAAACCCGGCAATTAAGATCGCTAGATCCAATATCATCCATTATCATCGCGTTAACGGAGCCACAGCCGAAAATATCAAACTTTTTTTCGATCGATTGGAAATATCCGAGCTCTTTAACATCTCTCTGAACCGCTTCTACAATACCGACGAAATGGGCATTGGCCAAGGTGTAGGCTCTAATCATTGGGTTATTTGCGAGTCCTATACTAAAAGGGCTATCAAAAAAGGCTAAGATCGAGGCGAATGGATCACAGCGTTAGAGTGCATTAGCGGAAGCGGTGATAGCCTTCCTCTGCTCTTTATATTCAAGGGTGTTGATGTTCAAAGTCAATGGTTTCTTACCAAAAACAGCGGTTTATGGGATGATTGGCGGTTTTACACGTCACCTAGGGAGTGGACTTGCAATAAAACGGTTACAGACTGGCTTCAAGAGATTTTTATACCTCATATTCGGGCCAAACGCGGCAATACGTGGGTAGTTCAAGTATGTGACGGCCACGATTCACATACTAGCGAGGACTTTTTATGGCTCTGTATGTCAAATAAGCCTCACTACAGTCATGTGGTCCAAGCCTTGGATGTAGGGATCTTCTCTGCCCTTAAAAAAAGGCTCAAGTCTATCATGAGGGACACGCTGAATGCGGAGTTGGGTTTGAATGCTACTTAACAGGACGTTTTATACTCCTTCCGGCAAGCTAAGATTGAAGTGATGACTTCTAAAGTCATTAAAAACGCTTGGAAAGCGGTTGGGATCCATCCGAGAGATCGTTCGAAGGTGTTATCGTCAAGTTTGGTGCTGTTGGAGACCGAGGGGGTCGCGAAGGCGTCAACGAAGGCACCTCCAGTTGAAGAAAGGCCTTCAACGCCGGACTTCTTGGGTCGCGCAATTGAAGTCGGCGAGCGGGCAGCACAGTTGATTTCATGGGACATGGTTCACTCTCGGGCACGATGTCGTGCAATTTTGAGCGAAGCGTATGAAGCTAGGCGCCGGGCAACGGCAGTCTGACACGGACAATTTCGATTCGGCCGAGAGTGCGGACAGTGAGCAGCATCACTGGTTACTCGACCATATGGCTGGCTTAAAGCGGTCAGCCCCACTTCGATCGGGACGTTTATTAAACAGACTGGAATTTCTCAAGACGATGTCGATTCTATAGTCGTTGCGCTTCCCAACGCCATCTGCATGATTGGCAAAACAGAGCGGCCCGAGCCGCTGAACACCGTATTGTGGAGGGATGCACTGGGTCTCTTATTAAAGACGACCATGAAGCAAGCATACAGTCTTTCCTGGGCTAACAAGCTAGGGTTATCTTATCGCTAGGATCTTTTACCCTCATATTGTTATATCTGACACCTCTTTACACTTTAAATACACACACTTGCTTTATACACTAGCTATCCAAGAATGAACACATTTCTCGCGGAGAAGTGGAGATTGATCTATTGGAAGGAATTGACCAGTGCTTTTACCAGAAACGATCAGATAGTAGTATATTCAGATAATCTCGGGTCTAAGTTCTAAGCTGTACAATAGTGTAGAAAACAGACCTATATATACTAGGGATCACCCGGTCTATAGTTCCACCGATCCCTCTACATACTGGGTTTATTAAACCCACCTCTCCGTGACAACATTCATGCCCGCCATTCCCAACAATGTTATAAATGAGCAACAAGCAAGGTGAATCTACCAACATTTAAAATAAGAAATAAGCTACACCCCCTACGACAAACCACCACCAACCACCACGAAAATCATATTCAAACTCATAATACAAATTCAAAAATTCATTCTCTATCCACCTAACACCGCAAACTTCCTAATCCGAGTCCTACAAGGCCGCGCAGTTAAAGCTCTTGGCCCGATCATTCCACCCAACGGTCTTCAAGTCGAAGTAGCCGGGGTAATACAGCTGCAGCTCGGCACCAGTGCAGCCTTCGTTTCTGCGACGACGTCAGCATTTATTCTCGGTCTTCAATCCTTGCATAGTGCCTATGTAGGTATCTGTAGATACTTTGAAACATAACATTGGGGGAAGGGGGAGGCGGGGGGTTCCTTACTCGTACAACGTGCACCAATTTCCCGGATCGGGTCCCGCGGAGGAGACACCGCGCGCGTCGTTGGGGAAGCGGTCGGTAATGGTTGCTGTGGCTTGTGATTAGGGGAATTGTACGTATAACGTGTATATTTTCGTTGCATGGAGTGTCTAGGTGGTTAGAGGGTGGGGAGTAGAAGGGGAAAAAGGAGGGAAAGGGGGTAAGTTACTGCATTTCCCCCACGGTTCGCTGTATTTATTGCAGTAGTTCGGCTGCTCGTTGAAACCCCAATTCTGGCAAAGGTAGAGTCCCGGGCTCGCGGCAGCCGCCGGCGGGATGAGCACGGAAGCGGTAGAGACAAGGATGGCCAATGACGAAAGTTGGAAATACATTTTGGAGGAGTGTAACGAGGATTGAGTTTTAAAGTGGAATGGACAAGTGACTGTGGGCTTGTTGTTGGATTGTGTTATTATCTAAAGTTTCGAGGAAGGGGAAACAAGGCTTTATATATCTTTTATTTTGTTGTGTTACGTTATAGTTCTTGTATTTGTTAATCCTTTATAGGCTTAGTATTAAAATCAAAGATATTACGAGTTGCAAAATTGATTATTATTATTTCTTTAAAAAATTTAGACTATGCATGTTATAGTGCACACGTGCCTTTAATTTTACGTGAATCGTCCAATAATACTCTCGTTTCCTCACTCTCCGCCTTGAGAAACCTTTAGAACCTTTCACCCACCACGAGCGGTAAAGGCGACAGCGAGTTATACGATGTAGTAGTTAGCGCAACTATTACAGTGGGCGGAAGCAGTACAGCGGTGTACTTTAAAGGTAAGCTGACAACAGCCTTTAAAGTTATGCGAAACATTTTTTAACTGGTGCTAACAGTAGCTCTTGTATGATAAGACAATTTGTAAAATAATTGGCAGCTTACATGCTTAGATCAGCAGAGCCGACTCTTATATCTGTAATAGCTTATGTTAGAAATTAGGGTTTATAGGTCGTACTTTTATATTAATGTTTTATTATTCTCATGTAACATTGTTCGATGCATTATTTAACACACCGCTTAACAACTTTAATTGCCATGACCAATTGCTTATTAGCTCGGGTTTAAGCTATTGCTTATCTAATGCGCAGATAGCTTACAGTGTTAAACGTTATTACTTAACTACGCGAGTAGAGTATTTGAACCACATGCATAGTTTATGTATTAAGGCATCCTGCATTGCTTGGTTGAAGATTGATCAGATGGTCGGTTCAGGTTTCTCGGCGCCCTTAGGCTCTACCTTGGCGCAGCATTGCTTAGCACGTGTGACAGCCTGTCAGCCTGGTAGACACCCTTCTACAGCTGTCATAGTTGCCTAGTGGTCTGTGGGTCCCACAGACCCACCACACACAACCTATATTCCTTTATTCTACTCCACACATTTTTTCCTTTTCCTTTCTTTTTCTTCATGCTGTATATTATTTCCTAGTGTAGGGTAAAGTTAGTCAATCAACTATACTGCCGCAACTATAGCCATCACAGCACGTGCTATCGACCCAGCCCCCCCCAAGGATGTCAATCCCACCCCACCGCCACCAACACTAAGGATTATCCCTGGCCCGACAGCCTTTTGTATCTATACGGAATGCTAGACAGCCTTTAACTGGCGGAGGGGTCCGAGGTTGATCGGGGAACACTTACTGGATGCCGGAAAGCAGAACTTGTTAAATGGGAATATTAGATGTGCTTTACGCGAAGGAAAAGGGTTAAAAAGGAATTTATTAACTATAAACATGTATGATAAACCTAGCCTAGCACGCCCTTTATGCCTTCGGGAGGCTTTTTATTTGTAAAATTGCCTAAGCGTTAGCAAATATAACAACAGTAATAACCACCGGTTTAACTGTCGCTTTAATGCGTTTTGTCTTTTATTAGTTTTTAATACCGTAAATCTTAATATTAACCTTTTTATTTTCTTTTACTAGTTTTTTAATTTTTAAATTAAAACTTATGTTATTTATAAACGTTTATACTATATTAGTTTTAATGTAAAACTGTATTTTTAAAACTATGTTTTTAAAAGCTTTTTTTATAATATATAGTTTTAAAAAAAAATCCGATGTAATTAAACAAGCTTTAAACTATGTTGTTTTAAAAAAAAAAACAAGTTTTAATATATATTATTACATAATTATTTTTACTAGGTTAAAAACTAAATTTTTTATATAAATGTTAAGTATTTAATATAAAAAACTTCGGGATTAAATAGCTTTAAAATTTAAAAATAAAGTTGTTAAAATAAAAAGTAATTTAATTAAATACGAAGTTTAAGTTAAGTTTAGCTAATAATAAGTTAATTAAAAAAATTGCTAAAATTTATTAGCTTATTTATATAAAACTATATTATTACATTAAACATTAAAAGTAAACTTTTTTAAAATTGTTATGTAATATATAATACATTTTAACAAAGTATTAACTATATTAGCTCGCTTAATTTTAATAAAAGTTTTTTATATTATTTATAACTTTATTTATTTTTAATGCTATAATATATAAAAGTATTTTTAATTAAATTAATGGCTTTTATTTTTAGCTTGTTTTTTATTTATGTATTTAAAAGGACTTTATATATTATAAGTTAATGTGATTAGCTTTATTTCTAAGGTTGCAAAATTAGTTACTACTAGTATTTTTTTTATTTTAAAGATTTCTAAATAACTTTATAAAGAAATTAAACATAAATAAATAAAATATACTATTTTAAAGCCCTTTTTAAAAGGAATTTAATAGTATTACTTTTATTAGTTAAAAATAGGTTTTAAACATATAATTACTTGTAGTACTTTTGTAGTATTTTTTTAATACTAATTTACTACTTTTATTACTAATTAGCGATTATTAATTAAAGACCCACTTTTAACTAATAAAAGTTACATTTTAAATTCTTTTTAAAACGGGCTTTAAAATGGTATATTTTATTTATTTATAGCTATTTTTATTTAAAAGTTATTTTAAGTACTACACTAGTACTACAAGGTATTAAAATCGTGTTTTAGTAATACTAATTTGCAACCCTGTTTATTTCCCTGTAAAAGTCTTTACTTGTGATTTTTATTAAAGCATATAAAACGGACTAATTTTAACTATGACATTTGTTCCCGACTTTAGTCACTACAATTATCTACTTATATACTTATATTTTACTCAATCTAAAGATTTAATGATATCGAAATTCAAAGGCGTATACACATATCAACTACGTGTTACACAAAAAGGCTACATAGCAGCGTGATGGGGCCTCTATTTTAAAGGCTAACAATGAGGACAATGACCTAGCAAAGGTTAACCTTTCCTTATACACTACCACTCATCGGAGATACGTCCTATTGCCGAAGACTCTGACGCTACGCTACTTTAATGGTGGATTACGAATGCTGTCTTCCGACATGACTGCCTGGACCCTGACGATGTGGTGTGATTTCGTTACAGACTCCGTGATAGAATCTTTGCCCACCGAAAATATGAACGAATCCTCCGAGGTTTCGTTAACAGACTGGGCTGCCGTGGCAAGTGTTTAGACCCAGTTTACACTTCGTGCCAAAATCGCTTTTATCGCGAACAGCATTATGACGAGGGATTATCCGACCATCGACATTCGACCTTATAAGTTCCCGGCCGCTAAAGCGCGGATCAAGAAGACCCTTGCACGCTTTTATAATCTTGGGCGGCATATCTGCATGGATGCTTGTATGATATCTCTTTAGCAGATCAACTTCATGAAAAGACGCGCCATGTTGCGAAAAATCTTGCTTTAGTATTGTGGCTACTTTTACTGGTGCGGTAATTATAAGAGTCCGTTTATTTTGAATCGCGGCTATGTATATCTTTTAAACCGAATTTAACAAATAAACCATAACAGTAAGGACGCAAAAAACTAGACATTTTGGTACATTGGCAAAACATTTTAAATATTTTTAAGCGTTGCCGGCGCTTCCTAGTTAACAAAACTAGTTGCGCTTTTAGCAAAGCTGTTGTTATTATAATAAAGGGCTATATTTAACAGCTTTAAATTGGATTTATTTAACTAATAATTTTTTAAAGGTTTTAAAGTCTTTAAATTTTAAAATTCCTTTTAAAACTTATAAAAATCTATAACTTATTTATGTTTATAAAAGCTTTATACATTTTGTTATAATTTTATATAATTTTATTTGTTTAAAAGTTTGTTAAGCTTTTATGCTTTAATGTTGGTTTGTTTTACATTTTAGTTTAAGGTTTATAATAACTTTATATTTAACGCATCTCCCACTTGATTTTGGCCACCCTATTGGATTGGCCACTCTTTTTGGCGTACCTTTGTATACAATTTTCTATTATAAGGTACTTACTCTACTTTATTATAACTTCGCAAAAAAAGGTCGTACAAAAATGAATTTAGTATTATTAGATTTATAATTAAATAAAGAATCCAAAAGTACTTTTTTTTATTTTCTAACTATTTATTTAAGCGTATACTTTTAAAAAACAAATTTACAAGGATTATTCCAGCGTACTTTTTAATAGCGCTTTAAATAAAATAGTTAGAAAATAAAAAAAGGTACTTTTGGATTCTTTATTTAATTATAAATCTAATAATACTAAATTCATTTTTGTACGACCTTTTTTTGCGAAGTTATAATAAAGTGGAGTAAGTACCTTGTAATAGAAAATTGTATACAAAGGTACGCCAAAAAGAGTGGCCAATCCAATAAGGTGGCCAAAATTAAGTGGGAGATGCATTAATTGGTTTTATAGTTTTTTATTTAAGCACGTAAGTGCAGCAAAATATTTTTTAAAGTTTAATTAAGTTTTAACAGTTTTAGCTATATAACAGTTATTAACTTGGTTTATATTAACATAAACGCTTATATAAAAAGCTAAACTTAGTAATGTGTATTAAAAAGCAATAATGTTTTTTAGCATAAAATTATGATTAACACCTTTAAAGTGTTTAATAAAACTTAAATATTGCGTTATATAAAGTAGGACTATTATAAGCATAATAAAAATGGTGTGTATATTATTATAAACATGTTTTTTAACTGTTTTAAATAACACTTTTATTGTTAATAACGTTAAAAAAAAGAATTTAATTTATTAGATTTGTTTATAATAACTTAAAATAGCGTATTATCTTAATAAAAAGTTTTAAAAAAAAGCTTTTTGTTAAAAAATTTTTAAAGCTATTACTTTTTTTTTCATTAATTATTTGTGCGCAAGTTGTTATTAACAGCGTTATAAGCTTAACATTAAAAATATTAATAAAGCTAAAAAAAATAGTAATTTTTATAACACACTAAGGTTTAATTAAAAATAGCTAATAGCGCTTAGTTAAAAAAATTTTGTTAGCTTAACATAAAGCTAATATATGATTATATATACATTTTAATTTTTTTAAAAGCAATGTTAACATTTAATAAACTTAATATTTAAGATAATTTTTTTTTAAAAAGTGTTTAATGTGTTAAAAAAGCAACAAAATGTTAGCTGGGCTTATAATTATATAAGCTAACCGTTTTAGCTACAAGCCGCTTAGTTTATTAAAATAACGCATTTTTTACTCGAACAGGTCACCTAATTAACCGGGTTACTTTAAAACCCATCCAAAAATCGTTATTTAATTCTTTAATAACTTTACAAATATTATAGCTATTAAAATACAATTTAAAATTCTAAAATAATAACTTAATAAAGAATTTAAAAATATTTTTTTAATTTTTTAGCTATTTTATTTATAGCTATATTAAAAACTACGCTAAAATTTTAGCGTAGTTTTTTGTAAAGCTTTAAATAAAATAGTAGTAAAATAAATAAAAATATTTTTAAATTCTTTATTAGGTTATTAGTTTAAAGTTTTATACTGCATTTTAATAGCTATAATATTTGTAAAGCTATTAAAGAATTAAATATCGATTTTTATATGGGTTTTAAGGTGACCCGGTTAATTAAGTAACTTGTTTAAGTAGGAAATGCGTTATATATATTTTAAAACGTTAAAAAGAAATCGGAAAAAAATAAAAAAAATTAAGTAAAAGCCTTAATTAATAAAATAAAGAGTAAATAAATAAATAAATATTTATAAAAATTAATATAACTTATATTATAAGCGGACTAACACTTTAAGCAAATTAACACTTTTTTTTTATATAAAAAACATTTGTGCGTATATTATAACTTTGCGAAAAAAGGTTGTATAAAAATAAAGTTAGTATTATTAAATTTGTAATTAAATAAAAAATTTAAAAGTAATTTTTTTTTTTTAGCTATTTTATTTAAGCGTATAGCTTTAAAAAACAAATTTGTAAAGATTATTTTAGCGTGGTTTTTAATAACGCTTTAAATAAAATAGTTAAAAAATAAAAAAAAATACTATTAAATTCGCCATTTTATTATAAATTTAATAGTACTAATTATTTTATTGTACAACTTTTTTTTGCAAAGTTATTAAAAATGGAGTAAATATTTTTACTTTTATAATTTAGGTGTACTATTAACTAAACCTACTAATTAAAGTATGCTTTTTCTAATTTTATTTGCTTATATCACTATAATTTATCCAGGTGTGTTTTGCATACTATTTTTCCTTTTTATAAGCTTTAGTTTTATATAAAACCTATTATACAAAATATATATTATATTATACCTAACCTTAAAAGACTTTTTAAACATAACATTTACATAAAAAATTAGCTTACAAAGTATGCTAAAAAAAAGTGCGAAACTTGTTTGTATGTAAAACTAGCTTGTAAAATACGTTATAACTTTATTATAAAGTTATTAAAGTTAAAAAAAACTAATAATAAAAGTTAAATATAATTTAATTTTAATTATTATAAATAAACTTATAAAATATAGTTATTTTATATTATATTTAAAAAACAAACATAATAAAAAAACTAGATTATATAATAATATAATATGTTTTTAATAAACATAGTATTTTAAAAAAAATTATTATAAATTAAAACATAGTTATAACTTTAAAATATTAGCAATTATTTATAAAAACATTAAAAGTTAAACATAAATTGTTTATAGCTTATTATTTTTAAACAAGTAAGCAAATAAAAAAATTAAATTAAACATTAAAATAATACGTAAAATGTTATTATTTAAAATAAATGATAAATTTAATTTAAAAAACAATAAAACTTAGCTATTAAAAGCAATAATACTTATAATAAAAATAAAAGCTAAAAAACTTATAAAAATATAATAAAAACTTAAAAATAAATTAATATTTATTTAATAACATATAAAAACATATTATAACATAACAAAATTAATTTTAAATAAATTAAACTTTTAATAATTAAAAAAGTTATTTTAAAAATTAACTATTTATTATTATTACTTTAAAAAATAAAAATATATTTAATTTTTTATATTTTGTTATTAAAAAAAGTATTAAATAATATTATGTTAAAAATGTTTATTAAAATAAAAAACAATTAAACAAAGTGTAAAGTAAAAAAAATGCTAAATTTTTGTTAAAAAAAATAAACAATTAAATATTTAATAAAATAAAAAAGCATTTATATAATATAATATAAACAGTTAACTTGTTTTATTAACAACGTTTTAATTAGCTAAAACTAAAAAGCTAACATTTATAAAACTTTAATTTAAACTAAATTTAAACAAATTAACAATATAAAAAACTTTTTAATTATAAAAATTAAAAACTATATTAGCTTTTTGTTAATTTAAAAAAATAATTTTATTTTTTTTATTAAAAGTTTATATTTTATGTTAAAAGAAAAAGCGCTACAGCTTGTTTTAAATAACAAATACGTTAAAAACAACAAAAAACAACTGTTATTTAAGTTTTAAAAACTTTAAGTTTTTTTTTTATATTAACTTTTTTGTTTTTTAACTGCTTTTGTTTAACAATAGCTTTTTTAAACAAAAAAACTATATATAAACTATTATAAAACTAATTATAATTAACGCAAATTTTATAATAGTTAATATTAAACATTAATTTTATTAATAAAAACGTAATAATTATAACAAAATTAAACATAAAAGTTTTAATTATATAACTAAATATTATAAAAAAGCTAAAAAACATAAAAACTTTTAAAAACAAAAAATATATTTATTATTTATTATTAAAAACAATAATTATAAAAAAAAAAATAATATTATAAACTAATAAAAAAACAGCTTAATAAATAAACTTAACGTAAAAAAGCTAAATACAAAGCTAAACTAAAAAACAAACTATAATTAAAAGCATTACAAATTATATTACAAAAAAACAGCAACAATATTATTATTAAACAACAGTAATATTGGTTAAAAGTGTTAATAATAACGTAAATAAACAACAATAATTAAGCATTTATATAAAAAAAAAAGTATTATAAAGTTATATTATAAGCTTTTTTTTTATATTTAGGTATTTTTTATTTTATTATTTATTTTAAGCTTATATTTAGGTTTTAAAATTAAAATTAAAAAAGTAATTTTTTAACAACACTTTTTAGTATAATTATACAGCTTTTTTACTTTAAAATACTTTTACCAAGTAATATTTTAAATACATAGTTTTATAATATGCTTTATTATAAATACATTTTTAGCTAGGTGTTATATAGTGTTAATGCTATGTTAATGTTATATGGTTTGTTAATTGTAAGGTTAAATGTGTGTTAGCTATAACTAACCCTTAAAAAAAAGCTGGATTAAAATAGCTTATTAAAACAAAAAAAAACCGGTTAATAAAAAAGTAACTAAAAAAAATATAGTATAAAAAGCTTAAATGTTTTACAATAAGTTATACTTAATTAATGTTAATAATATTAAATGTATAATAATTTTTAAAAAAACCAGCCAAATTTAAAGCGGAGCAACAAAAATGTTTAGCTAAAAAAAAAAAAACAATAGCAAAAATTGCAAAACTAAGCAAAAAACAATATTTTTAAAGCTTACAATTTAATAATTATATATTTAACTAAAACAGTTAACATAAAAAAGCTTTTTAAAAAAAAAATCCGGTTTTATAAGCATTTTTAAGCGTTAAAACTAATTAAAACAATATTACAACTGTTAACAAGTTAAATATAAAGCATTCTAATATAAAAAAGTTTAAATATATAAACAATACGTAAAAAAAAGCTATAGTTATTATAACTGCAATAAGTTCGTTTTATAATATATACTTTATAGTAAGCTATATAAATTAATTAGTTAAAACTATTTACAAGTTTATTTTACCAGCTATAAATAAATAAAATACCGCAAGTTTTACAATTAACCGTAAAAAAAATAAGCAACAATATATAAAAGTTTAATAAATAACATAAAGATTTACAATAAAATAGTAATAGCAATATAAAAGCGATTAGCAAAAATAAAAAACAACTAATTTTTAATAGTGCTAATAATATATTATAAGTAAACAATTCGAAATATGTTATAAGTTAATAAAAACGTAAAAGTAAAACAAGTTTTAATAAAATTGCTAAACATAATAAAAACGATTATATAACTAAAAAACAAAACAATACTTATAGTTTTTGTTTATATATTATTAACTGTGCTTAATACTTTATTAAACGCTTATAACATTTTACGTTAAGTAATTAATAATATATAAAAAGGCCAGAAAAAACTAATAAATATGTTGCTAGTTGTAAAAGAAAAATTAAGTATTTTTAAAAAAACAAAGAAAAACTAACCTAAGTATCGAAATAATAAATAATTGCTTTTTTAAAAGTTTGCTGCTTTAAAAATCTTGCTGTTTAATAATTGTAATAAGCTTAAAACAACAAACTTTTATTTTAACCTCAGTAAAACTTTTAAATATTTTTTTAGCTTTAATTAAATTTTTAAATATAAAAAGTAACCATAAAAAATTTTTAAACATTAACATTTATATATTACTAAAAAGCTTTTTATAATTACAAATATACTTTGCAATTTTAAAAAAATTGTTAAAAAACGTTGCTTAAATTATAAATATTTTATTAATTATAAAGATGTTTGTGTTTAACTAGTTCAATTTCAATGTTTTACATAATGCTTTTTTTTTTATTAAAGCTAATTAGTTTTCTACTATCTAAGTACTTGTAAAACTATAAATAGTTATACTTTTAATTACTATTATAAATATACTTGTTAACGAAGTAACTGCAATTATATGGCCTCCGTTTTGCTCCGGTTTACGCAGCTTATCTATTATTTTTTTTAGTAGCTATGTTTTACTTGTACTGCTTGCTTTTATATAAAATACATTAAGGTTTTTAAATTAAGTTATATATTACTTTATATAAATAAACAACATTGCAACCTATTAGCTACCTTATTTTTTATTTTTAAAATACTTTAACCTTTTATTTATTATTTTAAAACATTTTGTTAATGTAGTAATTATACTTTGCTTTTTTTTAAAGTATATATTTACTTTATACTGCTGTTTTTAAAGTTTACACTTTAGCGTTTTAAGCAAACCTAGCTTTATTAAAAATATATTTAACTTTAAAAACATTTTTAATGCGTTAAAACTATTAATATTAATTTAATAACGATTTTTTAATGTTTTAAGCTTTTTAACCTGCTTTAAAGTTATTAACTCAAAACTTTTTAAAGCATTGTAAATATAATTAGCTTATATTAATATATATTATACAATTTTATATTATTTATATATAAGTTAAAATTAATAGCAACATTTAGCATATGTTTATACAACGTTTTTTTTTTTTTTGCGTTTAAAAAATAATAACGCATATTTATTATTATAGTTGTTATAAAAACCAAATTTTATTTCTTTTTTTGTAAAAAGTTATTTTTAATTTAATCTTTTTTTTTAATAATACGTTTAACTTTATATAAAAATACTTATAATAAACTTGTTTATTATATAACACTTATTATAGTTTATATAGTATAACGTGCTATTTATAACGTTAGTTATATATATAATAAATATATAAATATTAGCAACGCTATTATAATTAACATTTATTATAACCAGTTAAACTAATATAAATAAAAGTTTAAGTAAAGTTATTAAGTAAACACTAAATAAATAAATAAAAACAGATTTTTAAATATAAATACTTATTTATATAATTTAAAGTTATTATATAAAATATTAAATAAACAATATAACGTATTTTATAAGTTAATAGGCCACTTTATTTTAGCATTTTATAAAATCTTTAATAACTTTATTAAATTAAGCCGAATTAAGTTATAATTTTAAAATTAAATAACGCATCCCACAAGCTAGTTTCGCACACAAGCAAGTTTCGCACTTTTCTTGGCGTACCCTGTAGGCCACTTTATATGCAGGGGTACTTAC
>MU377314.1:0-21384 GCA_022495195.1 Xylaria digitata
TTTTTAAATATAAAACAGTATTATAAAAAAAAGCAAAATATTTATATTATTTTATTTTAAAGTTTATAAATGCAAAGCTTTTGCAATAATATTAAGCGTACAGCAAAAAACAAATAAATAAAAAAAACTTGTTTTAAAAATTTAAATTAGCTATTTTTTTTAAATACTAATTATTTATTACTTATTAAATTTAGCTATTAAAAACTAATAAGATTATTATAATTAAAAACGCTATATTTAATAAAAATATTATTTTTTTAAAAACTATTAACAAAAAGTTTAAAGCTTTAATTATTAAATTTATTTATTAAATTTATTTAAAAACTGTTTAGCAACTTTTTATTAATTTTTATAAAAATTAAAAAGTATACATATTAATTAATCTAGTTAAAAAAGCAAAAACTAAAAACAATATTAGCAAAAATAAAAATTTAAAACTAAATTTGCTTATAAAAACTAATTATTTATATATTAAAACAATTTTTGCTTTATATTTTACTTTTTTTAAATCTTTTAATTATTATGCTTTTTTTAGCGCTATAATTAAAAAAGCTAGCTAAAAAAATTTTTTTAATAAAATTATTAAAATGTTTAATCTAATTTTAAAGTTTAAAAAAAGTTATTATATAACTTTTTTTAAAGTTATAATATATAAAAGTTGCTAAAAAGCTACGTTTAATATAAAACGTTTAACAATTATAAAGTTATAATATAGCATACTAATAAGCAAAGCTAATAAAACTAAATTTTTAAAAAAACTTTTAAACTATTTTAATAACAAACTAAAATTTTGTTAAAACAAAAAGCTTGCATTTTTTGCATTACTAAAAAATATTTTATAAAAAAATTTTTAAGCTTTTAAATTTAGTTTATAAAATGCTACAGCTTTTTTAGCGTTAAATATATTTAAATCCAGCTTATAAAATACGTTAATTTTTTTAGCGTTAAACGTTTTAAAATCTAGTTTATAAAATGTTTTAGCTTTTTTAATATTAAATTTAACAAAGTTTTTTTAAATTAAGTTTAAAATTTATTATTAAAACCTTTTATTATTTTTAAAATAACATAAAGCTTTAAATATTTATTTTATAAAAAAATATTTTAAGCAAGCTAAAAAGTTATATTTTTAAAGCTATAAAAACATAAATATATAAAAAAAAGTTAATATATATATTATTTATAAAAAGCTAACTTTAAATTATATATAAATATATGTTTATAAGTTTAATAAGCATAGTTATTATTAAAAATGTAAAACTAAGCTTGTTATATAAAAAAACTAACAGCTTATTAATAAAAAAAAAATATTTATACATTAATTTTAATAAAACAATTTTTTTAAATTTTAATAGTTATTGCAGCTAAATTTAATTTTAAATTAAAATAATATAATATAATAAACGCATTTATAAACGTTAAACTTAACAAAAAAATTTATATACGTATGCTTTTAAAGTATTATAAATTATAAACTTTATTTTAATTATTTTAAGCGCTATATAGCTTTAAAAAAATTTTGTTGTTATAATAGCGTAAGCTTATTTAATTTTTAAAATTTATAAGCTATAAAACTGTTTTTTACAAGCTATATTATTATTTTAAACAAAGTGTTTTAATTTTTATTTATATAAATAATATAATTTTAGCTTATAAAAAATATAAAAAAATAATTGTTTAATATGCTATTTTTAAACTAAAGCGTTATTATTAAATAATTAGTAAAAACAACTTTTTTTAGTTTTTTAATATAAAAGTAATTAAAAACTATAATAAAAGTTTAATTTAGCTATTTTAATCTTTATATATTAAAAAAATTGTTAAGCTTAAAAACAAAAATGTTTTATATAAAATATATATATTTATAAAAACAAAAAAGTTAAGCTTTTATAATTAAATAGCTATTAAACAAAAAATTTATAACTACTAAAAAAAAATAAGCTTAATTATATATAAAGCAGTAATTACTTAGCTAAACATTGTTTTTAAAGCTTTATAGCTATTTTGTTTTAACTTAAATTTTAAGCTAAACTATTATAGCTTTACTAATTACTTATTTAAATATTTTAAAACTATTTAATATTATGCTTTTTAATTTAAAAATAAAAATAACTTTGTAGTTACTAACAATTTTTTGTTTGCAAATAACATTATTAATTGCAAAAGTTTACAAGCTTATATAATAAAGCTTTTTAAAAATGTTATTAAATAAAAAGCTAATAAACAAAATATTATAATTATATTAACTATTAAAGCTAAATTATTTGCGTTAGCTTAAACAGCTAAAAAATTTATATTTATTAGCTAATTAATTAAAAAACTAAAAATTATTTTAAATAATAAACAAATTTAAATTTAGTATAATAATTAGCAAACTATTAGTTTAATAACTAAAAATATTGCTACGTTATATATAAAGCTACGCTATATTAATATTTATAATTATTAGCTACGTTAAAAAGTTATTAATAAAACTTTTAAAATTAAATATATTTTTATAAACAACATAATTGCTAATAGTTTAACTAAAGCCTTTTTTAAAAAAAAAAAATAAAACATTTTTTTAAAGCAGTTTAACTTTGTAAATATTAAAAACATTTAAAAATAGCAAAAACTACAAAAAATACTTAAAAAAAAATAAAAAATGTTAAAAAACTTACTAAAAAAAAAAAAGTTTAATATATAAATAACTAATTAATTAAAAAAAGTATTTTAGTTTTATAAAGTTATAAAAAGTTATTGCTATAAGCTTTTAGTTATAAGAATTATTTTTTAAAAAGTGCTTTTTAAAAAGGTGTGTTAAATATAAAAAATATGATTTTATTTAGTATATTAACTAAAAGAGTATTTAATAACAAACCTATGTTAAAATAACAAAAGCCTTTATACAATTCTGCCTACAAACGCAGTTACTACTATATAAAACCTACATTACATTAATAAATATAACACACTTAACCCAATTGTATGCCGTCGCTTATATTTAACATTATACATCACCGCGCATATATAGCTGCAAGTAATAAAAACTTTTAGAATTGCAAGTTAGCTTTTAAGTTTATTAAACCTTTTAAAATCTTAAAAACGGTTAAATTACAGGCGTATTGCCTAGCACTTCTACATCAATATAATTAAATTTATAACGTATTCTTTATACAGTTATTAAAACCTTAAACAGCTAAAACCTTAAACACTTTACTTATGCCCGCACTAAAAAATGCTAAAAACAAATAAAAAGTAAGAAATATAATAAAAAAAATAATATATTAAAGTAAACTATATTATAAAGTTAAATAAAAAAGCTAGCTAAATAAATACAATTAATAAATGTTAATTATTAATATTACTGCTTTTACATTTATTAAAAAATTCGAAAAATAACAAAATTATAAAAAAAAATAATAAAAATTAAAGTTATTTAAGCTAGCGTTTTTAGCACAAAAAAACCTTAAAATTAAATTAATTAATTTTTAACAAATTTTTAAAACATTGGTTTTAAAAAACGTTAGCAAAACCTAAAATTTTAATGTAATAAAAATCGAACTTATTATTTTAAACTTTAAAAATATTTATGCTTTACTAATAAGCTATATATTAACTAAACCTAACTTTATTTAGTATTAAATTTAAATATATTATTATATTTTAATTTATTATTATAAGTATTTTAAAACGCGTTACTAATGTTAGTTTTAATAAAATTTTTAACTTTTTTAGCAAATTGCTTTACTATTAAATATTAAACAATATAACTAATATTTAAAAACTAAAAACATAATATAATTGTTTAGCAATACTAAATGCGCTGTTTTATAGTTTAAGTAAATTAGCTTTAAATATAAAATAAAAACTATAATAATTATTAATAGCGCTAGCAGCAATAAAAAAAATAAACAAACGCATTAAACAGCGTTATTTAGCTGCATATGCTTTATAAGCTAAATAATGCTTTTAATTATATTTAAGTTAGCAAAATAAAATAAATAAATAAAAATATAACTACTTTGTTATTTTTAATTTTGTTAATTATATTATACGCGGCTTAATAAACTATAAAAAAAATAATAAAAACTTTAAAAAAGCTAAAATTAAGCAGCTATAATTTTTTTACAATAAACTTTTAAACCTGCTTAAAAAACATTAGCATTTATATTAGTTTTAATTAGCAAAACAAAATTATTATTGTTAATATAACAAGCTTAAAACATATATTTGCTTTATTTAAAAAGCTTTAACATTTAAACAGCTTTAAATTGTATTATAAAAAAAATCTAAATTATAAGCAGTAATTTGCGTAAAAAAATAATATAAAACAACTTATAACTTAACAAGTTTTATAGCTTTTGTTGCAACTAATACAAAAAAACAAAGTTGTTTTTTTATATATATATAAAACTTTTAAAAGCAAGCTAGTTTAAAACTAAAACGCATGCATAATAGCACTTTAATACTAGCAACATACAAAAAAACTAATTATGCAAAAAAGCTTTTTGTAACAGCTAAACTTATGTTAACGCGCCTAACAAGTTTAACAACGTTAACAACAAAAAAACATAATAACAAAATAATAAATAATAAAGCAGTAATTTAAATAAAATAAATAAATAAATAAAACTTAAAAATAATTAAAATAAAAAAGTAATTAGCAGCAACTATAGCTAAAACCAACAAAAAATGTTAGCAACAGCTAAAAAAAAAAAAAAAAAAAAAAAAATATAACAAGCTATATACTTTGTTTTTAAATCAGCTTACTAAATAATTTGCGTTTAAAACAACGCGTTATTATAAGCCCAAATATTTAAAAATCACTTAAAATGCACAAAATTTTTCTATTAGCTAAAAATTCTTATTGTTTACACCTATTTTTTATTAATCCTAATTAATTTCTAGCTTTTAATTTTATATTATACTTTGTTATAATTTTATTTTTAATTATACTAGCACTACTTACTACAAAAAAAAAATAATTGTTATAATTTAAGTACACTACTAGCTAAATTACTAATTAAAATATATTCTTTTTAATTTTGTTTGCTTATATTATTATAATTTATCTAAGTGTGCTTTGCACACTATTTTTTGCTTTTACAAGCTTTAGTTTTATATAAAACTTACTATACAAAATATACATTATATTGTACCTAACCTTAAAAGACTTCCCAAACGTAACAATTAAACAGTTTAAAACATAACCCATACCACAAGCTAGTTTCGCACTTTTTTTAGGGTACCTTATAAGCTAATTTTCTATACAAAAGTACTTACTCCACTTTTTAATAACTCCGCAAAAAAGGGTTGTACAACAAAATAATTAGGACTATTAGATTTGTAATGAAATAACGAATTTAATAGTATTTTTTTTTATTTTGTAGCTATTTTATTTGGGCGTATAGCTTTAAAAAACAAATTTGCAAAAATAATTTTAGCGTGGTTTTTAATAACGCTTTAAATAAAATAACGCATTCTACAAGCTAGTTTTGCACATAAATTAATTTTGCACTTTTTTTAGTGTACCTTATAGGCTACTTTATATGCAGAAATATTTATTCTACTTTATTATAACTTTGCGAAAAAAAGTTGTACAAAAATAAACTTAGTACTATTAGATTTATAATAAAATAACAAATTTAATAATATTTTTTTTTATTTTGTAGCTATTTTATTTGGGCGTATAGCTTTAAAAAACAAATTTGCAGAGATTATTTTAGCGTAGTTTTTAATAACGCTTTAAATAAAATAGTTAGAAAATAAAAGAAAATACTATTAGATTCGTTATTTTATTACAAATCTAATGGTACTAATTATTTTGTTGTACAACCTATTTTCGCGGAGTTATTAAAAAGTGGTGTAAGTACTTTTGCATAGAAAATTAGCTTACAAGGTACTCTAAAAAAAGTGCGAAACTTGCTTGTGTGCAAAACTAGCTTGTGGGATGCGTTAGCTTTAAATTAAAAAAGTTATTTTTAATATAATAACTAAAATTAGGTTATCGATTAAAAAAAGTAATATAATAAAAGGTTTAATAAAAAATGTTTAAATTGTTAAAGTTTTTTAAATTTTTTAATTTTTTAATTTTTAAAATTTCTTTTTTTTTTTTTTTTATAATTGTTTTATATACTTTTTTAAAACGCAATTTATACAAATTTAATATAAACTGCTTTTTTTGCTTTAATTGTTTTTTTAATTTGTTAAGCTTAGCAATTAATTAAGCATTTTGCTATTAAAATAATTAAATAAAAGCTTTTTTTAGTTTTATAATATTAGTATTAAAAAAATTTAACAGCTTTTAGCTTTTATTATTATTTTATAAATAACCTAACCTATAACACAAGCTAGTTTTGCACACAAGCAAGTTTCGCACTTTTTTTGGAGTACCTTGTAAGCTAATTTTTTATACAAAAATATTTACTCCACTTTTTAATAACTTTGCGAAAATAGGTTGTACAACAAAATAATTAGTACTATTAGATTCGCAATGAAATAACAAATCTAATGATATTTTTTTTTATTTTTTAACTATTTTATTTAAAGCGTTATTAAAAACTACGCTAAAATAATCCCTGTAAATTTGTTTTTTGAAGCTATATGCCCAAATAAAATAGCTACAAAATAAAAGAAAATACTATTAAATTCATTATTTTATTACAAATCTAATAGTACTAATTACTTTGTTGTACAACCTATTTTCGCAAAGTTATTAAAAAGTGGTGTAAGTACTTTTGTATAGAAAATTAGCTTACAGGGTACTCCAAAAAAAGTGCGAAACTTGCTTGTGTGCAAAACTAGCTTGTGTTATGGGTTATATATAAAAGTCTTATAAAAAAAATAAAGCAAGCTAGTTGTTTTAAAGCTATAATAGTTATATATTATAAATAACTTTTAAATAAAAGCTTTAAAATTTTTACGTTTAAAAAGTCTTTTAAAGTTAAGTACAATATAATATATATTCTGTATAATAGGTTTTATACAAAACTAAAGCTTGTAAAAGCAAAAAATAGTGTGCAGAGCACACTTAGATAAATTATAGTAATATGGGCAAACAGAATCAGAAAGAACACACTTTGATTAATGGTTTAGTTGGTAGTGCACCTGAATTATGACAGCATCTTACAAGCTAGTTTTGCACACAAGCAAGTTTCGCATTTTCTTGGCATACCTTATAAGCTACTTTATTATAACTTCGCAAAAAAAGGTTGTACAAAAATAAACTTAGTATTATTAGATTTACAATTAAATAAAAAATTTAAAGATATTCTTTTTTATTTTCTAACTATTTTATTTAAAACGCTATTAAAAACTATGCTAAAATAATCCCTACAAATTTGTTTTTTAAAGCTATACGCCCAAATAAAATAGCTAGAAAATAAAAAAAAACATTATTAAATTCGTTATTTTATTGCAAATCTAATAATATTAAGTTTATTTTTGTACAACTTTTTTTCGCGAAGTTATAATAAAGTGGAATAAATATTTCTGCATATAAAGTAGCTTATAGGGTACGCCAAAAAAAGTGCGAAATTAGTTTATGTACAAAACTAGCTTGTAAAATGCATTATTTTATTTAAAGCGTTATTAAAAACTACGCTAAAATAATCTTTGCAATTTTGTTTTTTTAAGCTATATGCTTAAATAAAATAGCCAAAAAAGAAAAAAAAATATTATTAAATTCGTTATTTTATTGTAAATTTAATAGTATTAATTATTTTTTTATATAATGTTTTTTTGCAAAGTTATTAAAAAGTAAAGTAAATATTTCTATATATAAATTAGCCTACAGGGTACGTTAAGCCAAAGTGCAAAACTTGCTTATGTGTAAAACTAGCTTGTAAAATGCGTTATAACTTTTAATAATTAAAAAATAGCTTTTTTAATAATAATAAATATTTTAAAAGTTTAAAATTTAATAAATAAATTAAGCTTAAATAACAAAGTTTTAACAATTTAATATATATTTAAAGCTAAAATTATGTTTTTAAAATAAAAAAAAACAACTTTAACAGCTTTAAATTTTGTTTATATAATTTTAAGCTAAAAAGTTTTTTATAATACAATATAAAAACTACGCAAAAAGAATTTTTTTGCAACATAAGTTTAATGCTACCGTATTAGTTTTTAAATATAATTATAATACATTTTTTTAAAAACAAAAAAATAAAAAACATTAAAAAGCTAGAGCTTATGAAACAAATAAACAAATATATAAAACAAAATTATATTAATAAATTTAAAATAACGCATTTTAAAAGCTAGTTTTACACATAAACAAGTTTTGCACTTTGGCTTGGCGTACCTTGTAAGCTGATTTATATGTAAAAGTACTTACTTTACTTTTTAATAACTTTGCAAAAAAACATTGTACAACAAAATAATTAGGACTATTAGATTTGTAATAAAATAGCGAATTTAATAGTATTTTTATTTATTTTCTAACTATTTTATTTAAAGCGTTATTAAAAACTACGCTAAAATAATTTATATAAATTTGTTTTTTAAAGCTATATGCCTAAATAAAATAGCTAGAAAATAAAAAAAAACACTATTAAATTCGTTATTTCATTATAAATCTAATAATACTAATTATTTTGTTATACAATGTTCTTTTTTACAAAGTTATAATAAAGTGAAATAAGTACCCCTACATATAAATTAGCTTACAAAGTACGCTAAAAAAAGTGCGAAACTTGCTTGTGTATAAAACTAGCTTGTAAAATGCGTTATAACGCATTTTTTAATTAACTTAGCCACCTAATTAAATAAGCCACTTTTAAAACCTATATAAAAATCGTTATTTAATTTTTTAATAATTTTATAAATATTATAGCTATTAAAGTATAGTTTAAAATTTTAAACTAATAACTTAATTATAACAATTTGTTTCTATTTTTATAAAATGTAAGCCTTTTTTATAAGTTGGTTCACTTATAAGTATAAGATATTGTATAGTTTGTATAACCAGGAAAGTGTAACACTCAGTAAAAAGTAATATAAAAAATATTAAGTAAATACACTAGGTTATTGTTAAAAAGTTAACTCCCTTATAATTAATTCCAAAAACTTAACTATAAGCTTAAATTAAACAGTAAAGTAAGAAAAAACTAATGCTAAATATAAAAGGAACTTTTTACGTTCTTATAGTATTTTTTTTTTTTATACATTTTGTCACGTTTGGAAAGTCTTTTAAGGTTAGGTACAATATAATGTATATTTTGTATAGTAGGTTTTATATAAGACTAAAGCTTGTAAAAGCAAAAAATAGTGTGCGGAGCATACTTAAATAAATTATAGTAATATGGGCAAATAAAATTAAAAAAAGCATACGTTGATTAGTAGTTTAGTTAATAATATATTTAAATTATAACAATTATTTTTTTTTTTTATAGTAAGTTGTTTTAACCTAGGTATAAAGTTAAATATTGTTATAAGTAGTGCTAATATAATTAAAAATAAAATTATAACAAAATATAATATAGAATTAAAAGCTAGAAATTAATTAAAATTAGTAAAAAATAAGTATAAACAATAAAAAAACTAGTGTAAACAATAAAAATTTTTAGCTAATAAAAAAATTCTGCGCATTTTGGGTAATTTCTGAATACTTGGGCCTATAATAACGCGTTGTTTTAAATGCAAATCACTTAGCAAGCTAATTCAAAAACAAAATATATAGCCTGTTGTATTTTCCTTTTTTTCTTTTTTTTTTTTTTCTTTTTTTTTTTAGCTGCCGCCAGCATTTTTTTGTTAGTTTTAGCTACAGTTGTCGCTAATTATGCTTTTATTTTAATTATTTTTAAGTTTTATTTATTTATTTATTTTATTTAAATTACTGCTTTTATTGTTTATTATTTTTTATTATATTTTTTTGTTGTTAGCGCTGTTAAACTTGTTGGGCGCGCTAGCGTAAGTTTAGCTGTTATAAAAAGCTTTTTTATATAATTAGTTCTTTTGTATATTATTAATATTAAAGCGTTGTAGCGTATACGTTTTAGCTTTAGGCTAGCTTGCTTTTAAAAGTTTTATATGCATATAAAAAAACAACTTTGTTTTTTTGTACTAGCTGCAGCAAAAGCTATAAAACTTGTTAAGCTATAAGTTGTTTTATATTATTTTTTTATATAAATTGCTGTTTATAATTTAGATTTTTTTTATAATATAATTTAAAGCTATTTAAATATTAAAGCTTTTTAAATAAAATAAATATATATTTTAAGCTTATTATGCTAACAATAACAATTTTGCTTTATTAGTTAAAACTAATACAAATGCTAATGTTTTTTAGGCAGGTTTAAAAGCTTATTATAAAAAAATTGCGGCCGCTTAATTTTAGCTTTTTTAAAGTTTTTACTATTTTTTTACAGTTTATTAAGCTGCGTATAATATAATTAATAAAATTAGAAATAGCAAAGTAGCTATATTTTTTTTTATTTTATTTTGCTAATTTAAATATAATTAAAAGCATTTTTTAGCTTATAAAGCATATGCGGCTAAATAACGCTGTTTAATATGTTTATTTATTTTTTTTATTGCTGTTAACGTTATTAATAGTTATTATAGTTTTTGTTTTATATTTAAAACTAATTTGCTTAAATTATAAAGTAGCGCACTTAATATTGTTAAGCAACTATATTACGTTTTTAGCTTTTAAACATTAGTTATATTGCTTAATATTTAGCAATAAAACAATTTGTTAAAAAAGTTAAAAATTTTATTAAAATTAATATTAATAATACGTTTTAAAATGTTTGTAATAATAAATTAAAATATAATAATATATTTAAATTTAATACTAAATAAAATTAGGTTTAATTAACGTATAGCTTATTAGTAAAACATAAATATTTTTAAAGTTTAAAATAATAAGTTTAATTTTTACTACGCTAAAATTTTGGGTTTTGCTAGCGTTTTTTAAAACCAATGTTTTAAAAGTTTGTTAAAAATTAATTAACTTAGCTTTAAAATCTTTTTATACTAAAAACGCTAGCTTTAATAGTTTTAATTTTTATTATTTTTTTTTATAATTTTGTTATTTTTTAAATTTTTTAATAAGTATAAAAATAATAATATTAATAGCTAATATTTATTAATTGTATTTATTTAGCTAGCTTTTTTATTTAATTTTATAATATAACGCATCCCCCAATTGACCGGATCACCCAATTGACCGGATCACCCAATTGACCGGATCACTTTTTTTGCTATACAAATATTGTCCGTGCGTTATCACGTGATAATTTAATAACTTTAATAGTTTTTACTTTATAAACTAATAAAATATACTATTAGATTTGTAACTAAACGTAGATTTCAAATCTATAAAGTATAGTTTTACAGCTATTTTTGTTAATTAGTTATTAAGCAATACGCTAAAGTAAGCGCTAAAATAATCCTTGCTTAGCGCTTATTTAGCGTATTGCTTAATAACTTGCTTAATAAAATAGTTATAAAATAAATAAAAATACTACTAGATTTGTTTTTTAGTTATAATTCGAATGGTACTATTTATTATATTATAGCTATAATATTAACAAAGTTATTTATATGCCAAGAAGTATTGATTTTTATATATAAAGTAGTATACAGGATTCTTTTTAACTTTATAAGCTAAATAGTAGGGCTAATTTTAAAATGTTTATATAATAATTTTTCTTATTTAATTTTGAATTTAATAGTGTTTTTACCTTATTTTTTCGATTTTTCCTTAAAAAGTTATTAAAAGATTAATATAACAAATTTAAAAATAGTACGGAATTCGAAACTGATCCGGTTAATTGGGTGATCCGGTTAATTGGGGGATGCGTTAGTTTATTTTAATATATTATTTTTTTTATTATATTTTTTATTTTTCATTTGTTTTTAGCATTTTTTAATATAAGCATAAATAAAGTGTTTAAGGTTTTAATTATTTAAAGTTTTAATAACTATATAAAAAATACGTTATAAATTTGATTATATTAATATAAAAGTGCTAAATAATATGCTTATAATTTAACTGTTTTTAAGATTTTAAAAAGTTTAATAAACTTAAAAGCTAACTTATAATTTTAAAATTTAAAGTTTTAAGTTAATAAAGCTACTAATTTTTTAATACAAAAACTTTTAAAAATATGTTTAACGTTATAATTTTTTATATATTTTTTAATTATATTGTGCTACTAATTTATTAATTTGTTATAAATAGTTTTTAATTTATATAGCTAGTTTTATATTAATAGTATTTTTTTTAAAATAAAGTTATTTTTAACAAAAAGTTTAAATTTTAAAATATATTTATATAATATTTTAAAAAACAACTTTTTAATAGTGCTATTAATAGCTATATTTATTATAAAAAAAGCTTGTAGTAATAGCTAAAGCTAATTAGTTTATTTATTATTAATAAAACATTAAAAATAGCTTTTTATAATTTGGTTTATTTTTTTAGTTTAATTATTAGTTTAAAAATAAAACGCAGTTAAAAGTTTTTTTTTAATTTTAAAGTAATAATATAAATTTAACTAAAACTAATTAGTAAAAACAGAATTTTTATTAAAAATTATACTTATAAAAGCTTTAAAACAACATTTTATTTTTTTATAAAATAAAACTGCTAACTAAATAGCAATAATAATAATGTTAATAAAAAATAAGTATATAAATTTAATAAATTAGTTAATTATTACAAATATTGTATTAATAATAGTTTTATAATAAAATGTTTTAAATAACTTAATAATAAAGTTTATAAATAGTTTTTTTATAAAGCTAATAAATATTAAAAAAGTATTTAAAGCATTATATTTTTAATAGTTTTTTGTTTTAAATTTAAAACAAATAACGTATTTAGTTATATAGTTATAAACATTTGCTTTTATAGTTTGCTAATAAAACTTTTGTTATAATAGTTTTAATATATAATTTTAATTAAAATGTTTGGCTATAAAATTATTATAATATAGTTTAATAAGCTAAAAATAAATTAATTTTTTAAAAAAAATATAAGTTTTGTTTTTATATTATAATAAAGATTTTTTAATAAACTATTAAAGCTTTATAAGCTAGTTATTTAAAAGTTGTTTATATAGCTAATAATATTTAAAATTTTTTTTTTAAATTTAAAAAATTAAGTTTTATAAACTTTGTTAAATTTTTAAGTTTTAAAAGTTTTTATTATTTATAGCTATATATGCGTAATAATATATAATTGTTTGTATAAAAATAATATATTTTGTAGCTAATTTAGCAGCAAAGATTTTTTTTATAAAAGTTTTAAAAATATAGTTTTTTATTTTAATATTAGCTACTTTAATTTTCTGTTTTAATAAAAAAAGTAAATTAATATTTTAAGCTTTATAAACTATGTAATTAAAGCAGCACAAAAACATATTAGCTTTATTTTGCTTGCTTTTTTTATATTTAATAATAAAATTAAAAAAAGCTAAATATATATATTATTAAGCTTGTTTGTTATTTAATTTAAACGTTTTTATAAAAGCTTGCAAATTAGCATAGTTAGTTAAAACTTTAATAAATAATTTGCTTTTTTATAAATAATGCTGCTAATGCTTAAAGCATTTTATAATAGCAAGCATTTTTTAATTAAAAATATTATATTTTGTTTTTATATTATTAAATATGCAAAAATAAAATAAAACAGGTTGCTACTGTTTTTAATTATTTTTTTATAATAATGTTTTTGCTAGCGCTATTTTAAAAAAATTGGTTTTTATTAATATTTGCTTTTTAAAATCAAAATGTATAAAAAAAATAGCTTTTTTAAATAAATTTTTTAGTTTATTAAAAGCTATATATATTAAACTATTTAATAAAATTTAATTTTTTTTTGTTTTAATTGCGCTTTATTTTAAATATTTAGTTAATAAAGCTATAACCTAAAAATATTTTTTAATAAAGTAGCAATAAAAGTTGCAAAATTTTAAAAATTTTTATAGCTTATAATAAAAATAAAAAAGTTGTTAGTTTTAAATAATGTTAATATAACTAAAATTTATTTTAACTTTTTTGCTAAAAATAACATATTTTAAAAAATTAAGTTTTTTTTAATAAAACTAGGATTTAAAAGGTTTAACATATAATTTTGCTTTTTATAGTTTTTAAATAATGTTTTATATATATTTTATATAAAACTTTTTGTTTATTAAAAATATAAATATATTATTTATATATATATAACAAAAAATTTGTAATAATTATATTTAATATAAAAAGCTGTTTTTTATTTATTTTTTTTTTTAATTTGTATATAATAATAAACGTTTTTAAAGTTAATTTTAATAAAAACTTTAGTATAAAACAGCTTATTTAACATTTTTAAAATAAAATAAAAAATAAAGCGATTTTTTATTACAACTTTATTAAGTTTTTTATAATTAATATATAAGCGTAAGCTTTTATTTTTTTTAAGTACAAAAAAAATTAAAACATTAATAAGGCTTTTAAATTTATATATTTTTTTATTTTTTAATATTTTATTAAGCTAAATTTATAAAACTATTAGCTTATTTTATACTAAAAAATATATAAAATAATAAAAAACTATAGCATTGTTTTACAAATTTATTATAAAATTATTATGCTTAAAATAAAAAAGTAAGCTAGCTTTATTATTACTAAAAAAATTAGCTAAGTTATAAAATTTAGCTAGAACTTTTTTAAGTTTTAACTAAATTAAAAATAATTTTATTTTTTTAAGCTATATAAGTTTAAGTAGTTAAATAATTATTTAACAAAACTTTTAATTATAATAAGCTTTTGCAAATTAAAAAGCTGTTATTAGTTTAAAATACTATTAATTAAAGCCTAAATTTAATATAATACTTTGATTTTTTAAAATAAATTAAAATAGCAAAACAAAACTGCTTTTAAGTTTGTTATTTTTGTTAATAGCAATATAAACGCAGCAGAATTTTTAAATAGTTTTGCAGCTGTTAATTAATTTATAAAGAACTTAATAAACATTATAAATAAAAAAAATGTTATTAACAGCATGTTATAAAAAATAAATATAAAAAAAAGCTTTTTTTAATTTATAATAAAAAGCAAAAGTGTAATTAATATAATTATATTTAACATATAAATCTAAATTAGTATAAGTTTAAATAAAAAGTTTTTTAAAAATTGTAATATAAATATTATAAAAAATATAAAAACGTTGCAAAATTAAAATATAAAACTATTAATTAGATTTAGATTTAATATTTTTAAAAACTAAGCTTATTTGTTTTTTTTTTTTAGCTATTATTTATATAATTTTTTAATAAAAACCTAAATTAAATATAGTTAATATTATTATTGTTTTTAAAACAATATTTATTTAAGTTATAAATAGTTTAAATTTTTTAAATTTTTCGCTTTTTAGCTTTTTAAAATTGTAAGCAATTATAATTTATATGCTTTATTTAGTTATAATTAAAGCATTTAACTTTTTTTATAGCTAACTTATAGTTTTTATACAAATTGTTATTATTATAAGCGCGTTTTACTAAAAAATAAAAATTATTATTATTTAATAAAAATTTTTTTATAATATAATGCTTATGCTTATTATTAATGCTATTTTAGTTAAAACTTTTTTAGTTATTATTAATATAATAGTTATTACGCTTTTTAATTATATTAATATGTTTTTAGCTTTAACAGTAATAATTTTTTTTATTTAAGTATTAGTATTATTAAAAGCTTTTATTTAATTTAAAGTTAGTTTAAAATTTAAATTGCTTAAAATTTTTTTAGTTTTAATTTTTTTTAATTAGTTTTATTATTTTTTAACATTATATAGCCACATTTATTATATTAATTTTTTTAATAAATAAAAAATTAAAATAACTAAGTATTTTATTTTAAAGCGTAACAAAAAGCTTTTAATAATATAGTATAGCTTTTTTAAAATTAGTTTGCTTGCTTTTTTAGTTTTTAATTTAAGTAAAATAATAATTAAAAGTTTTAACGTTATATATAAACATATGTTATACTATAAGCACATGTCACACTTTTCTTAGCGTACTTTATACGCTAATTTTTTATGCAAAGCTACTTACTCCACTTTTTAATAACTTTTTTAATTTAAAAACTATAATAAAATAAATTATATTATTAAATTCGTAATTAAATAAAAAATCTAAATATATTTTTTTTTATTTTCTAGCTATTTTATTTAAGCATATAGCTTAAAATAATCTTTGCAAATTTGTTTTTTAAAACTATATGCCCAAATAAAATAGCTAAAAAATAAAAAAAAATATATTTAGATTTCTTATTTAATTACGAATCTAATAATATAATTTATTTTATTATAGCTTTTAAATTAAAAAAGTTATTAAAAAGTGGAGTAAATAGCTTTGCATAAAAAATTAGCGTACAAGGTATGCCAAAAAAAGTGCAACATATGCTTATAGTATAACATATGCTTGTATGTAACATTAAATTATAACGTTTAAACAAATTAACAAGCTAAAAATTAAAAAAAAAACTTTAAATTATATAAAAGTTGCAGCAAACTTTAAAAATAAAGCAAGCATTTAACTGTTTATTTAAAACAAGCTAACTAAAAAAAAACTATATAAAAAAAGCTTTTATATATATAACAATATTAAAAAGATTAGTAATTTTATTAAAGTTAAAAACCTAAATAGTTAGCTTAAAACAGCAAAAAAAAGCAAAGCATACGCTTTTTAAAAAAAAAAATTATAAAAACAAACACTAGGTTTTATAAACAAAAAACTTTGTATAAACATAAATACAAATAATATAAAATGCAAGTTTTGCACCTAAATTTATATGTTAAAAAAGTGTTAATACGCCTTTTTAAAACATGCTTTTAAAAAGTTTATACTAAATCGAACTGTTTAAAAAATAATTTAAAAGCTTTTAAAGTTAAACTTAAAGCTAGTTAAAAAAATTAAACAAATTTAAAAAAAAAAAAAGCAAAACAAAATAAGTTAAAAATTAAAACAAACTAATTATTAAAAAAACTTGTTTAAACAGCTTTTATAGCAAACAATAAAACAAAAACAATTTATAAACTAAAAAACTTAGCTATTTTTAATTTAAAAATAACTATATACATATTTAATAAAATTAATAAATTTTTATAATGCAGTATATGCAAAAAATAAAGTTATTTTTATTAAAAGCTTTAAAAAAGTTAATATTTAAGTTTAAAAACTAAAAAAACTAAAGGTTTATTAACTTTATAACGTAGCTTATTATTTAAATATAGCTACTAACCTAGTATTTTTATATATATTTAATAAATTAAAGTATTAATAAAATAACAAGCTATTTACTAACTTTTTTTAACAAAAAAACAGTTTAATACTTTGCTGTTTATAAAACCGACTTAATTAGTTTGTAATAAAATTTTTTTTTTTTGTTATTTAAAAAAACTGCTTTTTATATAAAGCGCAACAAGCTTAACTTATATATAAAAAAACTACTTTTGCAAAAAAACTTATTTTAATAACATTTTAAAATAAAATACTTAAAATTTAAAGCATTATAATACTTAGTAGCTTTATTTTAAAAAATAAAAATGCGTTAAGTTTTTAATAGTAATAACAAAATTAAAACTGCTTAATATAACGTGTATAATATATTTAAAATTAAGCGCTAAATTAACAGATTATTTAAAAAAAAGCTAACAACAGCTAAAACACGTTTAGCTATTAATTTTTATAATTTTAAAAATTTTAAAAAAAATAAAAGTGCAAAATAATATATAATATTTATAACAAACCGCTTTTTTAGTTTTATTTTTAATTACTACTTATATAATTAAACATATTTATTAATTAAAACTATACTTAGTTATTTAATTAAGCATTTAAAAAATTATTATAAAACTAAAGTATTAACTATTAAATATAATAATAAAATAATTATAAATATAAACAACACTTTAAAACTTGTTTAACATTTTTAAACTATTAAAAAAATTATTTTTAAAATGTTTTTTTTTAATACTTAAGCATTTAATAAAAGCGCTAAAAAATTAAAAAGTATTATTAAAAATAAAGCAAAATTTATAAAAAATGAATTAAAGCTACTAATTTATTTATAAATAAAAATTGTTAAAGCTGCTATTTATTTATATAATTAAAAAACTTTATATAAAAAGTTTTACAACTATTTTTAAATACAAAACAGTATTATAAAAAAAAGCAAAATATTTATATTATTTTATTTTAAGGTTTATAAATGCAAAGCTTTTGCAATAATATTAAGCGTACAATAAAAAATAAATAAACAAAAAAAACTTAATTTAAAAGCTTAAATTAGCTATTTTTTTAAATACTAATTATTTACTACTTACTAAATTTAGCTATTAAAAATTAACAAAATTATTATAATTAAAAACGTTATATTTAATAAAAATATTACTTTTTTAAAAAATATCAAATTTTTAAAAAATAACTTTTTAAAAACTATTAATAAAAAGTTTAAAGCTTTAGTTATTAAAATTATTTATTAAATTTATTTAAAAACTGTTTAACAGCTTTTTATTAATTTTTATAAAAATTAAAAAATGTATGCACTAATTAATTTAGTTAAAAAAGCAAAAACTAAAAATAATATTAATAAAAATAAAAATTTAAAACTAAATCTGCTTATAAAAACTAATTATTTATATATTAAAGCAATTTTTGTTTTATATTTTACTTTTTTTAAATCTTTTAATTACTATGCTTTTTTTAATGCTATAATTAAAAAAGCAAGCTAAAAAAAAAATTTTAATAAAACTACTAAGTTATTTAATTTAACTTTAAAGTTTAAAAAAAGTTATTATATAACTTTTTTTAAAATTATAGCATATAAAAGTTGCTAAAAAGCTACGTTTAATATAAAACGTTTAACAATTATAAAGTTATAATATAGTATATTAATAAGCAAAGCTAATAAAGCTAGATTTTTAAAAAAACTTTTAAGCTATTTTAATAATAAACTAAAATTTTGTTAAAACAAAAAGCTTGCATTTTTTGCATTGCTAAAAAATATTTTGTAAAAAAATTTTTAAGCTTTTAAATTTAGCTTATAAAATGCTGCAGCTTTTTTAGCGTTAAACATATTTAAATCCAGCTTATAAAATACGTTAGCTTTTTTAACGTTAAACGTTTTAAAATCTAGTTTATAAAATGCTTTAGCTTTTTTAACGTTAAATTTAGCAAAGCTTTTTTAAGCTAAATTTAAAATTTATTATTAAAACTTTTTATTATTTTTAAAATAACATAAAGCTTTAAATATTTATTTTATAAAAAAGCATTTTAAGTAAGCTAAAAAGTTATATTTTTAAAGCTATAAAAACATAAATATATAAAAAAAAGTTAATATATATATTATTTATAAAAAGCTAACTTTAAATTATATATAAATATATGTTTATAAGTTTAATAAATATAATTATTATTAAAAATATAAAGCTAAGCTTATTATATAAAAAAATTAACAGTTTATTAACAAAAAAAAAAAAAATTTATATATTAACTTTAGCAAAACAATTTTTTTAAACTTTAATAGCTATTGCAGCTAAATTTAACTTTAAATTAAAACAGTATAATATAATAAACGTATTTATAAACGTTAAACTTAACAAAAAAATTTATATGCATATACTTTTAAAATATTGTAAACTATAGATTTTATTTCGATTATTTTAAGCGCTATATAGTTTTAAAAAGTTTTTATTGTTATAACAGCGTAAGCTTATTTAATTTTTAAAATTTATAAGCTATAAAGCTGTTTTTTATAAGCTATGCTATTATTTTAAACAAAATTTTTTAATTTTTATTTATATAAATAATATAGTTTTAGTTTACAAAAAGCATAAAAAAATAATTGCTTAATATATTATTTTTAAACTAAAGCGTTATTACTAAATAATTAGTAAAAACAACCTTTTTTAGTTTTTTAATATAAAAATAATTAAAAACTATAATAAAAGCTTAATTTAGCTATTTTAATCTTTATATATTAAAAAAATTGTTAAGCTTAAAAACAAAAATGTTTTATATAAAACATATATATTTATAAAAACAAAAAAGTTAAACTTTTATAATTAAATAGCTATTAAACAAAAGATTTATAACTACTAAAAAAAAATAAGCTTAATTATATATAAAGCAATAATTATTTAGCTAAACATTGTTTTTAAAGCTTTATAGCTATTTTGTTTTAATTTAAATTTTAAACTAAACTATTATAATTTTACTAATTGCTTACTTAAATATTTTAAAACTATTTAATATTATGCTTTTTAATTTAAAAATAAAAATAACTTCGTAATTATTAACGATTTTTTGTTTGCAAATAATACTATTAACTGCAAAAGCTTACAAGCTTATATAATAAAGCTTTTTAAAAATGTTATTAAATAAAAAGCTAATAAACAAAATATTGTAACTATATTAACTATTAAAGCTAAATTATTTGCGTTAGCTTAAGCAGCTAAAAAATTTATATTTATTAGCTAACTAATTAAAAAATTAAAAATTATTTTAAATAATAAGCAGATTTAGATTTAATATAATAATTAAAAACATTGCTATACTACGTACAAAGCTACGCTATATTAATATTTATAATTATTAGCTACGTTAAAAAGTTATTAATAAAACTTTTAAAGTTAAATACATTTTTATAAACAGTATAATTGTTAATAGCTTAATTAAAGCTTTTTTTAAAAAAAATAAAACATTTTTTTAAAGCAATTTAACTTTATAAATATTAAGAACATTTAGGAACAGCAAAGACTACAAAAAATACTTAAAAAAAAATAAAAAATGTTAAAAGATTTACTAAAAAAAAAAAAGTTTAACATATAAATAACTAATTAATTAAAAAAAGTATTTTAGTTTTATAAAGTTATAAAAAGTTATTGCTATAAGCTTTTAGTTATAGGAATTATTTTTTAAAAAGTGCTTTTTAAAAGGGTGTATTAAATATAAGGGATATAATTTTATTCGGTATATTAACTAAAGAAGTATTTAATAACAGACCTATATTAAGATGATAGGGGCCTTTATACAATTCTGCTTACAGAAGCAGTTATTACTATATAAAACCTACATCAAAAAAAAAAAAAAAAACATTAATAAATACAACACATTTAACCCAATTACATGCCGTCGCTTATATTTGACAATAAAATAGTAATAAAATAAACAAAAATATTTTTGAATTTTTTATTAAGTTATGTAACGAATCGGTCTTATTCCTATAGGATGTAAGCCTTCCACACAGGTTGGTCCACTTATAGGTGAAAGATATCGTATGGTCCGTATGACCCGGGGGGGGGGGGGGGGGGGGGGGGGTTAAAAAAAGGGAAGAAATGGCACAGGGGGGACAAGGGTATTTTTTTATTTTTTTTTTAGAATATTAAAAAAATTTTATTTAAAAAAA
>MU377315.1:0-29680 GCA_022495195.1 Xylaria digitata
ATATTAAAAATAAATAATAAATAAATAATAAAAATTATAAAAAAACCTTGACTAAATTAGTTTTTAGTTAAACTAAAGACTAAATTAGTTTTAGTTAAGACTTTGAGTAACTAATTTAGTTTTAGTTAAGCCTTTGAGTGATTAAAACTAATTTAGTCACTCATTTAGTTAAATTAGTCTAACTAATTACCAACCCTACTATTAATAATAAACTTTCGTTTAATATTTTTGATTTTAATTTTTTTCAAAATTTAATTCATTTTTTTAAACCGTACGTTTATAATATAACCCCTTTTAACTTTTATTTATATTAATTAACTTTTTAATAAAGATTTTATTATTAATCAAAAATTAATAAAAACATTATTAAAATCAACTTTTTAACAAGCTTTATTAGCTTTTAATAACAAATTAAATGCTAATATTAAAACTAATAAAAGTTATTTTATTACTTTTAATATTTGAACTTCAAATTCTTAAACAGCATATATAAAGGTTATTATTTCTTTTATTAATTCCAATTTTAATTTTAATTATAAATTAATCGGATTTAAAAAAATAACTAATCGTTATACTAGTTTAAATATATTCATATGTTTTTTTAAATATATTAAAACCATATTCAAATATTACTTTAAATAATATATTTAGATATGTTTTTATAAAAAACTTATATTTTTATTTATTTTACTAATTTAATATTTATAGTCAGGGTTGGCAAATTAGTTACTACTAATATTTTTTCATTTTAAAGATTTTTAAATAACTTTGTAAGGAAATTAAATATAAATAAATAAAATACATCATTTTAAAGCCCTTTTTAAAGGAAATTTAATAGTATAACTTTTATTAGTTAAAAGTGGGCTTTAAACATATAATTGCTTGTAGTACTTTTGTAGTACTTTTTTAATACTAATTTACTACTTTTAGTACTAATTAACGATTACTAATTGAAAACCCACTTTTAATTAAAAAAAGTTATATTATTAAATTCGTTTTAAAAAGGGCTTTAAAATGGTGTATTTTATTTATTTCTAACTATTTTTGTTTAAAAGTTATTTTAAGTACTACACTAGTACTACAAGGTATTAAAATCGTGTTTTAGTAATACTAATTGCCAACCCTGTTTATAGTATTACTTAAAATAATGTTCGAAATAATACAACGTTTTTAAAGTCTTTTAAACAGAATTATTTAAATTTTACACATAAAGACTTTAATAACAATATTTGTTGTATTTCACATATTATTAATTTAATAGTTTAAAATATATTAAAACAATATATTTTAACTTTTACCAAAGCCGATAACCTTGTTAAATATATAACAAACAGAATTAATAATAACAAAAATACCAAATATATTCATAAGTTATTTATTTATTTCTTTTTTATTTATTAATTTATTAATATTTATTTAAATTTAATAAATCAAATTCGACAAATAGTAGTATTAACAAAATATACTGCTGAAATTAAAGAATTATTTCTCGAAAAAATCGAAAAAGCAAAGCAAAATCAAAATTTACGATCTGATTTTAATATTAAAAAAATTCCTTCAAGTACGTTTTTATTTAATAAATATTTAAATATTTAACTAATATATAATTAAAAAACGCTACTCGTTAAAATTCTACTTTTCGAATGTTATATATATTTATCGAATTAAAACCGGCCCTTAAACACGTTTATCGATTTACAATAAATACTAAATTTAAAAATATTTTTTTAAATTCTATAAATTGGTTTACTATTAAACAACTACAGAATTTATTTAATATATTTGTTAAACCTTTAGTTAAATTACAAGCTAAAATATATACAACTTTACTTAAATCGTTATTATATATTTATAAAATATATATAAATTTAAAAAAGTTTATTTAGTTAAGCCAAAAACGAATTCATATAAACCCAACAGTTGTAAGTTATTGATTTTTAAACCTTTATAAAAATATTTATTAATATTTATATTTATTAAAAACCAATTTTTTCTAATTTAATTAATACTATTAATACTAGCATTAAAAAACTAAAAAAATATTTTCTTTGTCGATTAAATAATTCTTTAATAAAAACATATAAAGCTTATATATTAAGCCTTATATTAAACCCTTGTTTTAAAGTTACTTATTTTAAACAAAATAGTTTATTACATTTTTATCTAAATATCGAAAGAGATATTATTCGGTTATTTGAAATTAAATTTAATTAGTAAATATTATTTAATATTTTTATTAACAAGGCTATAGATTTTCAAATAATATTTGGCTTTCAAATAATAATAATATCGATAAACTTAATAATTCTTTTGCAAAAATAACAGAAAAGAATTTAACAGATTCCGATTCTGAAAATAAATTTTTTATAAATTTATCTTTAATTTCTATTAAAAAAAAACCAGTATTTATTTAAAAGAAAAGTTATCACCTTAAAAGGTATGTTTTATTTATTTATTATTTATTATTTAATATAAATATTAATATTTATTACAGGCAGGGTTGAAAAAGTAGTAATACTACTACTACAGTAGTATAGTAAGTGCTATTACTACTTACTACTGTAGTATTACTACTTTACTACAGTAGTAATTTTAAAAATATTTTTTCATTTTTATTTTAATTTTAAATTAATATATAATTATTTATAAATGTTTATTAATAAATTTTTATTATTATTAATATTATATATATATATATATTTAATTATTAAAACATATTTATAAACTTTAAACTTTATTTTTAATAATAAAAATTAATAAATAAATAAAACTATAATTTAAATTATAAATATATAATAAACAATTTATTCCTTTTCGTTTTCCATTTGTAAATCCTTGTCGTTATTAGTAAATAAATCTTTTAAATCCGTTAATTTCCAACTTTTTAATAAAATTAAAGCTCGAACTGTTTCTAGACTAAGTTTATTTCTATTTTTAGTAATTATATTACTAGTAATAGAAAAAACCCGTTCAATAGAAGCTGAAGTTGCTGGAATAGCTAGATATTTTCTAGCTAAAATTGATAATATTGGAAATCGAAAAGCGTTATTTTTCCAATATTCTAAAGGATTAACCTATAATAATTATATTATTAGTATTTATATAAAATAAATTAAATAAAATAAATCAAATATAGTAAATTAAATACAATAAATTAAATAAATAAAACTTACTTTTCGAGGTGATAATTCTTTTTTTAAATAAATAGCTGTTTTTTTTTTAACAGATATTGAAGATGAATTTTTAAAAAATTCACTTTCCGAATCAGAATCCGGTGAGTTATTGTCGATATTTTCAGTAAAAGAATTACCAAGTTCGTCGATAATATTATTATTTAACGGTGAAATATTATTCGAAAACCTAAATAAATATTAATAAATAAATAAATAATAATAATAATAATAATAATAATAATAATAACTACTTACTAATTAAATTCAAGTTCGAATAATCGGGTAATATCTCTTTCAATATTTGAATAAAAATATAATAAACCGTCTTTTTTAAAATGTGTAATTTTAAAACGGGGGTCTAATATAAGACTTAAAATATAAGGCTTATATGTTTTTATCGAAGAATTATTTAATCGACGAGGGAAATACTTTTCTAATTTTTTAATACCAGTATTAACAGCATTAATTAAATTAGAAAATATTGGTTCCTAATATAGAATATTAGTAAATATTTAAATTAATTTAACAATAAAAAAATAACTTACTACTGTAGGGTTTACTTTAATTCGGTTTCGACTAAACTGAATAAACTTTTCTAAATCAATATATATTTTATAAATATATAATAAAGATTTAGGTAAAGTTGTATAAACTTCAGCTTGTAACTTAACCGAAGGTTTAACAAATATATTAAATAAATTCCGTAGTTGTTTAATAGTAAACCAATTTACAGAATTTAAATATATATTTTTAAATTCAGTATTTGCCGTAAATCGGTAAACGAATTCAAAGGGTTCTTTTAATTCGATAAATGTATTTAACATTTGAAAAGTTGAATTCTAACAAGTAGCATTATCTAATAATATGTTAGTTATTTATTTAATAATTATTAAATAAAAACATACCTAAAGGAATTTTTTTAATATTATAATTAGGTTGTAAATCTTGATTTCGCTTTGCTTTTTCGATTCCTTTAAGAAATAATTCTTTAATTTCAGCGGTATATTTTGTTAAAACGATTATTTGTCGAATTCGATTAATTAAATCTAAATAAAAATATTAGTAAATAAATATATAAAATAAAATAAAATAAAATAAAATAAAACTTACCAATATGTTGATTATTTTCGTGGTTATTAAAACCGTTAGTTATATAATCGAATAAATCCTCGGCTTTGTTTAAAGTTAAAATATATTGTTTTAATATATCTTGAACTATTAAATTAATAATATGTAAAATATAACGAATATTGTTATTAAAGTCTTTATGTGTAGAATTTAAATATTTCCGTTTAAAAGACTCTAAAAACGTTGTATTATTTCGAGCGTTATCTCGGGTAATACTATAAAAAGTTAATAAATAAATATAAAAATAATAGTTTTCAAATAAAAACATACTTAGAAATATTACTTAAAGTAATATTTAAATAAGGTTTTAATATATTTAAAAAACAATTAAATATATTTAAACCAGTATGACGGTTAGTTATTTTTTCGAATCCGATTAATTTATAAGTTAAATTAAAATCGGAATTAATAAAAGAAATAATAACCCCTATAAACGCTGTTTGAGAATTCGAAGTCCAAATATTAAAAATAATAGAAAAGCTTCCATTAGTTTCAATATTAGCTTTTAATTCGTTATTAAAAACAAATAAAGCTTATTAAAAAGTCGATTTTAATAATGTTTTAATAATTTGTTAATTAATAATAAAATCCTTAATAATAAATCAGTTAATATAAATATATAAATATATAAAAGAAATAAACATACGGTTTAAAAAAATGAATTAAATTATGAAAAGAATCAGAATTAAGAATATTAAACAAAAGTTTATTATTAATAATATCATTAATATTTGTATTAAGTATAGTATTATTCCGAGGTTGTTTTCGAGTTTGTAAATTAAAAAAGTCTTGAAAACGTGGTATAATTTGGTTTTCTATTTTAATAATTAGTTAATTAATAAAAACAAATATAAAAATAAATAATAAACGTACTTTTATCCCAGGTTTTTTTGCTTTCTTTATTATAAGCAATATTTTTATGTTTAAACATATAATGTTTAACAAAGTTCGAAGATTTAAAGCCTTTAACTTTAATAGTTTTCAAATAAAAACAACTAAAAATAATTAATCTCTATTTAAAAAAAATATAATAAAAATATAATAAAAATATAATAAAAATATAATAAAAATATAATAAAAATAAACTTACGTAGTACATTGTACTAGCATTTTGCGATCTTTTTCCGGGTTAATAGGTAATAAAGTTCGAATAAATAATTTTTCTTTTAATATATAAGCCGAACTTTTTTCATTGTTTAATTTAAAAGATTTATTATTATAATCTTTTGAATTAAACGAACTTTCGGTGTTTATTTCGGTATCATTTTCGTTATCGGATAAATTAATTAATTCAGTATTCGAATTAATTTCTTTATCCGAAAACGGGTTGGTTAAATCGCTGTTATAATCCGACAAAGAATTCATTGTTATTATTTATTTGTGTAAATAATAATAATAATAAAACAGATTTGTAATATATAACAATATAATATATTATTGTATTATGTATAATTGTTATTATTAAAAAAAAGTTTTAACATAAAAGAATACAACATATTTATATATACATCGTAGTTTCGATTTATTATTAATATCGAAAGTTCTAGAATTTAATCGAATATTCGACTATTTTCTATTTAATTAATAATTAATAATGCTTATTAATATCGAACATTTTAGAATTTAATCGAATATTCGATTATTTTCTATTTAATTAATAATTAATAATGTTTATTAATATCGAACATTCTAAAATTTAATTGAATATTCGATTATTTTCTATTTAAATAATAATTAATAATGCTTATTAATATTAAATATTTAATTAAATATAATATAAAAAAAATCTAATTACTACAGTAGTAATAGTAGTAATACTACAGTAGTAAGTAGTAATTACTACTACTACTACTACAGTAATAATACTTAGGGTTGGCAATTTAGTATCTAGTATTAGTATTAGTACTGATTTTTAAATACTAAGCTAGTATTAGTACTACCAAGTATTAAACTAGCTTAGTATTAGTATTAGCAAGTACTAAACTAATTTAGTACTTAGTAGTACTAAATACTAGTTTAGTAATACTAAAGTATTAAAAAGTACTAAAGTAAATAATATAAAATATAAAATATTTATAATAAATTTTCAATTATATTAAATTAAAACAATATTAACTTAATATAAATTTAATATAACGTATTTTATAAGCATTTAAACTACTTTTTAACTTATATAAAAACGTTTATGCATAAATTATAACTTAATAAAAAACAATTATACAAAAAAATAATTAATAATATTAAACTCGTAATTAGTTACATAATAAATTTAATAATAATTTTGTTGATTTTTTAGCTAATTTTTTAAGCAAGTTAAACATAAATTTAACCTTTTTAAAAAAAAAAAAATAATGTACATTATAAATAGTTTCTTAAAAAAATAAAAAAATATTTTTAAATTTATTTTATAAGTATTTCTTTATATAATTATTAAATAAAATACTTTTAAAAAAGTAGCTTATATGTTTATATAGTTTAAATGCTTATAAAATACGTTATTTTTTCAAAAAAAAATATTATTATTATATTATAAAATATTAAATTTTTTTATTTTTTTTAAAATAAAATTTCCTATTTTTTATATAATTTCTTTTTTTAACTTTAATACTTTAGTATTAGTATTAGTATTAGCAAGTACTAAACTAATCTAGTATTAGTATTACTAAATACTAGATTAGTAGTACTAAATGCCAACCCTGGTAATACTACCCTGTAGTAAATTTACTACTAGTAAAATTTTTCAACCCTGATTACAGGTTGATCCGTTAAAATACTAGAAAAATAATACTTTTCGATTTCTAATATTATCGATTTTAGCTAGAAAATATTTAGCTATTCTAGCAACTTTAGCCCCTGTTAAACAAGTTTTTTTTATTTCTAGTAATATAATTACTAAAAATAAAAATAAACTTAACCTAGCTACAGTTCGAGCTTTAGTATTATTAAAAAGTTGGAAATTAATCGACTTAAAAGATTTAATTATCGAAAAAGAAAAAGATTTACAAACTAAAAACAAAAAAGAATAAAAACTTTATTAAAAATGCTTTTTATATATATTTATTTATAGTTATTTAAATTTTTATATTTATTTTTATATATTTAAATAAAAACTTTTAAAAAATTAATAAAAAATAAAGTTTAATTAAATTAGCTAGTTATATAAAAAAAAAATCTAGTTTTATTTACTATATGCCTTTAGTAGCCTATTACTTTATTTACTTATAAAAAACAAGGTTAAAGTATAAGTATATATTATTAGATTTCCAAAGTATGAAATCTAAAAAAATCAGTAAAAAAAAAATCTAGTTTTTTTTAATATATACCTTTAATACTTTACTACTTTAATTAGTAATAAAAAACAGCTTTAAAGTTTAAATATTTATTGAAAAGTTTTTAAATAATAAAATTTAAAAAAATTAATAAAAAATAAAGTTAAATTAAATTATATAATTAAATAAAAAAAAATCTAGTTTTTTTAAAAGTATATTTTATATACTTTATTAAGTTATTTATTAATAAAAAATTAAAATAAATATATTTATATATTTTATTTAAATATATTTTATATTTATTTAATTATATATAATTTTAATATATAAAATATTATAAAATAATGAAATTAAAATTTTAAACTATTTTTTAAAGTACTAATTAGTATTTTAGTACTACTACTAGTAGTATTAGTAAATACTACTGTAGTACTTAATACTAGGTTATAAATACTACGGTAGTATTAGTACTACCTAGTACTACTAAATACTACTGTAATACTACTAATTTCCAACCCTGTATTTAATTATATAATTAAAAGTTTTAATGATTATAAAAATAATTAATATATTAATAATCTTTATTTTATTTAAATTTAATTAATTAAAAAAAGCAAAGCGAAATTAAAATTTATAATTTAATTATAATATTAAAAAAAATTATTAAATAAATAACTAATTTATTATTAAATAACGCTATTTGTTAAAATTTAACTTTTAAAATGTTAAATATATTTATTAAATTAAAAAAACTCTTTGAATTTGTTTACTAATTTATAGCAAATATTAAATTTTGTAAATTGGTTTATTATTAAACAATTACAGAATTTATTTAATATATTTGTTAAACTTTTAGTTAAATTATAAGCTAACGTTTATACAACTTTATTTAAATCTTTATTATATATTTATAAAATATTTATTAATATTATATATTTAAAACTAATACTTTTTAATTTAATTAAATAATTCTTTAATAAAAATATATAAGCTTTATATTTTAAGTTTTATATTAAACTTTTGCTTTAAAATTATATATTTTAAAAAACATTTTATTATATTTTTATTTAAATATTAAAAAAAATAGCGTTACATATAAGTTAATAACGCATTTTTTAGCACTTTTTATGCGCTAACTTAAATAACTTAATTATAATATATATAAATTAATTAAATTAATTATAATTTTTTTATTAAATGTTTTTATTTTTATTTAATAAGTTTGCATATTATGTTTAAGTTTATTACAAATTTTATAGCGTTATTAACTTGTTTATACTTTTTTTACTAAACTATTATTTTTAATTTTATTATTTAATTTAACTACTTTATTATTTTTAAAATTTTATAAAATTTAAGTGTTAGCTATAATAAAAAGTTTTTTATTTTACAATTGTTTGTTTTTAGTTTTGCAACGCTTGTTTAAAATATAGTTAATTTTATAAAGCTTTTTGTTTTTTTGTTACAAAAAAACATTTTTATATATTAATTTTTATATAACGTTACTTACAAGTTAGTAACGCACTACAAGTTAGTAACACATTTTTTACTAACCTTTTATTTTTTTACTTTACTTATATATTATTTTACAACAACATAATAGTTTAAAAATCTAAAAAAGCTAATTTACAGCTAACAATTTAAGCTAAAAAATGCGACCTTAAACTTTTTTTCCGCAAGCTTGCTTATATTTACAACGTTTTTAACCGTATATTAAAACGAAAAATCGACAGCAACGCGCTTTACTATATTGTAAACGTTACAAAGCAAAATTTAATAATGTTTAAAAAAGAAATTATTGCTAAACGTATTTTTAAGCTAAATACGCAAACGTTTTTGTTTTAGCTTTATTATATTTAAAAAATAGCTAATATTTTTTAACGCAAATATAACGCGTTAAAGGTTAGCGTTAATTAGGCTTTAAACTTTATATAATAACAACTTAATTTTTAAACGCGTTATAATTGCTAAATCAATTATTAGCAAGCTTTTAACAAAAATTTTACAAGTTATTACAAATAATTTAGCTTTATAAAACGCATAATTAACAAATACAGTATATAAATTAAAAATATTTACAACTTTAACAAAACAAAGTTTTTAATAAGCAAAATAATTATTAAAATAATTGTTACAAGCTTTAAAAAACGTAAGCGCTTTTAACAAGCTAAGCTTAAAAATAAAAAATAAGTTACTATAAACTAAGCTATTAATTTTTAAAGTTAGACAATGCTGTTATATATTATTTTTTTAAACAAAGTTTATTTTGCGTTTTAATATTGCAATACTATTTTACTGCTAAACTAAATTATAAACTTTTTAAATAACAGCTAAACTAATAATAATATAAGCGTTAACTAAGCAAAACATTTTAATAATTATATTTAAAGCTAATTTAAAAGTAGTTATTGCTTTTTAATTCTAAATAGTTATAAAAGCTACTATTTAATACAATTTAAAAAATATTGCTAGTTTAACAACATTATTACGCTTTATATGCTTGCTTATTTGTTATATAAGCTTTAGCTTTTCGATTTAGTTTTTTTTAATGTTTTAAAATAACGTTATAATAAACATATTAAAGGTTTAATGCAACATTATTAAACTTATATTAAAAAGCAAAACTTTTTTGCAAGCTTTGCACATATATTTACATATGCATTTATTAAACAAAACATTTAATTAAGTTTTAAAGCAGCTAAAATTATACCTTTAAATGCAAATAAGGTTATATTTGCATTAAATATTTAAAAAACAAATAAAACACTTTTTTTAAACCCCGAACTATTATTTTAATTTTAAATTTTAAAAACGTTTATTATTATACTAAAAACTAAACAGCAATTAACTTTTATTAAAATTAAAATTAAAAATTATTTTTTAAACTTGCTAACTAAAATTTTAAATTTTATTAACTTAATTATAAAAGCTACGCAAAAATTAATGTACAAAAATGCTTTTTTGTAACAAAAAAACAAAAAGCTTTATAAAACTAACTATATTTTAAGCAAGCGTTATAAAACTAAAAATAAACAACTGTAAAATAAAAAACTTTTTATTATAGCTAACGCCTAAGTTTTATAAAAATTTAAAAACAATAAAATAGTTAAATCAAGTAATAAAGCTAAAAATAATTGTTTAGCAAAAAAAGTACAAACAAATTAACAACGCTATAACATTTGTAATAAGCTTAAATATAATGCGCAAACTTATTAAATAAAAATAAAAACATCTAATAAAAAAAATTACAATTAATTTAATTAATTTGCATATGTTATAGTTAAGTTATTTAAGTTAGCGCATAAGAAGTGCTAAAAAGTGCGTTACTAACTTGTGGTGCGTTACTAACTTATAAATGACGTTAACTTTTATAATTAAATTAATAAAATTTAAAATTTTAGTTAGCAAGCTTAAAAAATAATTTTTAATTTTTAATGTAATAATAAACGTTTTTAAAATTTAAAATTAAAATAATAATTTAAAGTTTAAAAAAAATGTTTTATTTGTTTTTTAAATATTTAGCGCAAATATAATTTTATTTATATTTAAAAGCATAATTTTAGCTGCTTTAAAACTTAATTAAATATTTTGTTTAATAAATATATATATAAATATATATGTAAAGCTTGCAAAAAAGTTTTGCTTTTTAATATAAGTTTAATAGCGCTATATTAAATTTTTAATAACGTTATTTATAAGTTAATAACGCACCACAAGTTAATAACGCACTTTTTAGCACTTTTTATGCGTCAACTTAAATAATTTAACTATAACATATGCAAATTAATTAAATTAATTATAATTTTTTTTATTAAATGTTTTTATTTTTATTTAACAAGTTTGCGTATTATGTTTAAGCTTATTATAAATGCTACAGCGTTATTAACTTGTTTATACTTTTTTTGCTAAACAATTATTTTTAGCTTTATTATCTAATTTAAATACTTTATTATTTTTAAATTTTTATAAAACTTAAGCGTTAATTATAATAAAAGGTTTTTTATTTTATAATTGTTTGTTTTTAGTTTTGCAATATTTATTTAAAATATAGTTAGTTTTACAAAACTTTTTGTTTTTTTGCTGCAAAAAAGTATTTTTATACATTAATTTTTGCATAGCTTTTATAATTAAATTAATAAAATTTAAAATTTTAGTTAGCAAATTTAAAAAATAATTTTTAATTTTAATTTTAATAAAAATTAATTGCTATTTAGTTTTTAGTATAATAATAAACGTTTTTAAAATTTAAAATTAAAATAGTAGTTTAAAGTTTAAAAAAAATGTTTTATTTGTTTTTTAAATATTTAACGCAAATATAACTTTATTTGTATTTAAAAGCATAATTTTAGCTGCTTTAAAACTTAATTAAATGTTTTATTTAATAAATATATATATAAATATATACGTAAAGTTTGCAAAAAAGTTTTGCTTTTTAATATAAGTTTAATAATATTGTATTAAATTTTTAACATGTTTATTATAACGCTGTTTTAAAACATTAAAAAAAATTAAATTAAAAAGCTAAAGCTTATACAATAAATAAGCAAGCATATAAAGCGTAATAATGTTGTTAAACTAGCAATATTTTTCAAATTGTATTAAATAATAGTTTTTATAACTATTTAAAATTAAAAAGTAATAACTACTTTTAAATCAGCTTCGAATATAATTATTAAAATGTTTTATTTAGTTAACGCTTATATTATTATTAGTTTAGCTATTATTTAAAAAGTTTATAACTTAATTTAGCAATAAAATAGTATTGCAATATTAAAACGCAAAATAAATTTTGTTTAAAAAAATAATATATAGCAATATTGTTTAACTTTAAAAATTAATAGCTTAGTTTATAATAATTTATTTTTTATTTTTAAGCTTAGCTTATTAAAAACGTTTACGTTTTTTAAAGCTTATAATAATTATTTTAATAATTATTTTGTTTATTAAAAACTTTATTTTATTAAAGTTATAAATATTTTTAATTTATATATTATATTTATTAATTATATATTTTATAAAACTAAACTATTTATAATAACTTGCAAAATTTTTGTTAAAAGCTTGCTAATAATTAATTTAGCAGTTATAACGTGTTTAAAAGTTAAGTTGTTATTATATAAAGTTTAAAGCTTAATTAATGCTAACTTTTAACGTGTTATATTTGTATTAAAAAATATTAGCTATTTTTTAAATATAATAAAGCTAAAATAAAAACGCTTGCGCATTTAGCTTAAAAATATGTTTAACAATAATTTTTTTTTTAAATATTGTTAAATTTTGTTTTATAACGTTTATAACATAATAAAGCGCATTGCTATTAATTTTTTGCTTTAATATATAGTTAAAAACGTTGTAAATATAAGCAAGCTTGTAAAAAAAAAGTTTAAAATCGCGTTTTTTAGCTTAAATTGCTAGCTGCAAATTAGCTTTTTTAGATTTTTAAACTATTATGTTGTTATAAAATAATATATAAGTAAAATAAAAAAATAAAAGGTTAGTAAAAAGTGCGTTACTGATTTATAGTACGTTATTAACTTATAAATAACGTTATATTTATTATAACGCTGTTTTAAAACATTAAAAAAAATTAAATTAAAAAGCTAAAGCTTATATAATAAATAAACAAATATATAAAACGTAATAATATTATTAAACTAATAATATTTTTTAAATTATATTAAATAATAGCTTTTATAACTATTTTTAAATTAGTTTTAAATATAATTATTAAAATATTTTGTTTAATTAACGCTTATATTATTATTAATTTAGCTATTTTTTAAAAAGTTTATAATTTAATTTAACAATAAAATAATGTTGTAATATTAAAACGTAAAATAAACTTTGTTTAAAAAAATAATATATAATAATATTGTTTAATTTTAAAAATTAATAACTTAGTTTATAGTATTTTATTTTTTATTTTTAAGCTTAGCTTATTAAAAACTTTATTTTGTTAAAATTATAAATATTTTTAATTTATATACTATATTTATTAATTATACGTTTTATAAAGCTAAACTACTTATAATAACTTATAAAATTTTTATTAAAAGCTTGCTAATAATTAATTTAGCAATTATAACGTGTTTAAAAGTTAAGTTATTATTATATAAAGTTTAAAGCTTAGTTAACGCTAACTTTTAACGTATTATGTTTACGTTAAAAAATATTAGCTATTTTTTAAATATAATAAAGCTAAAACAAAAACGCTTGCGCATTTAGCTTAAAAATACGTTTAACAATAATTTTTTTTTTTAAACATTATTAAATTTTGCTTTATAATATTTACAACGTAATAAAACGTATTGCTATTAATTTTTTGTTTTAATATATAATTAAAAACGTTATAAATATAAGCAAGCTTGCAAAAAAAAAGTTTAAAGTTGCATTTTTTAGCTTAGATTGCTAGTTACAAATTAACTTTTTTAGATTTTTTAACTATTATATTGTTATAAAATAATATATAAATAAAGTAGAAAAATAAAAAGTTGGTAAAAAGTGTGTTATTAACTTGTAGTACGTTATTAACTTGTGTATAACGTTATATAATAAACCTAAAATTTTAACTTTATATTTTTCCGATTTTTTTTCGATTTTTAAACGTAATTTTTAATATTTTACGCACGGACAAATATTGTATAAGAATTTCTTTATAGGGTAGGTGCCAAAAAACCGGGCGACTCGCTTATGAACCAAGTTATAGTTTTTATTAGTTTATTTAAGCGGATCACCTTATATAGCATTGTGGATTACGTGACTACAGGGTCCAAAGATCTTTCTTTAGGAATAGCTTCATTCTATAGGATCCACATCATTGCAACAGGAGGTTAGGGACTTCAACCTCCCTTCCTAACCTCGGAAAAATAGGCACCAGTGCTCATAAGGGTCAATGGTGCATCTCCATTCCTAGTAACCATGCGGGCTTCTGTTGTCTTCACGTATATAGCGCTAACGAGTGCTCCGCAAGTCATGTAGAGTACGCGGTATCTGAAATACGAGTATAGAGCAGTTGATATAGCAATTCCACCATATATCAGAACACCCACACCGATGAACCCATAGTCATTGGCTGATACGGAATCTATTGGTTTCGCGAGGTAGTCAATTAAGTTTTCGATGAAGAAGGACTGACTTAACGTGAAACCAATTAGGGCGAGCCTGGGGAGAACCGGTAAGAGCAACTGGGATAGTAGAGTACGTGACAGAACAAGAAGAAGTTTGTGTTTGGCGAGGTGTGAGTGGAGTCGTGCAGAAGCCATAACTGTGTCCAGAGGGTAGGGATCCGAGGCTCTAACATGTCAAAGTGTTAGAAAGTGCCACTCGTGATAGAATATTTGATGTATTCTTGGTAGTTTTCAAGTGTTTGTCAGTATACAGAGGTGGAACTCCCACTGAAATGGCTAAAAGACAGATGTAGGAAGATGCACTGCAAAACTTTGTGATAGACTAAAAGGGCAAGTAGTTGATTAAGCCATAAATAGAGACTGAGGCTATAGACACCACTGGTCTCCTCAGGGCTATGGCTCTTGTCATTCACCTTCGCCCATCTCGCCTTTTTTTTTGGGCCTCAAGAAACACAACGGCAACTTTGATTATTAGGGCTGTGGTGAAGACTGCGGCGAAAACTGTCTCGGATCGTGTTTGCGACAAAAGCCAGAACGTACGGGCTTGAGCAATATCGAATAGGAGTGTTAAAAAGAGATATGCACTGAGTAAGACTGATGGTCAAGCAGACCTGCTATTTTCCAAGAAGGAAAGGGGCATCATACAGAGTGCAGCAACGAGCTGCGACGAGGACGCCGATATAGCAAGGCTTGTCGTACCGAATGAGCCTGTACTATTGAGAATAATTAACACTAATTCAAGTGATACATATGATACGATAGCACCCTATATCAATGTAGATGCTTAGTATCACAACGTGACGAAGAGGCGCTCGGAGGGATCGTACCAATTTCCCTAACCAAAGATATGGCGCTTCGACAACAATTGTCCTCCTAGCGAAAGTAATGACGCGCCATATGCAGAGAATTATTAATAGAGCGGATGGTGTAAGGGAGAAGAATAACTGTTCAAACTTGACAGTAAAGTCGAAGTCATCCTGGCAGCCTAGGACATTTGGGCCGATGGGCTGATTGTTGTTATTAGAGTAAGCCGAAGACAACATGACTAGGAGGCTAGGTTATGTTATCTCATCGATTATGTCGTCGGATGCATTTCTTTTCCCACGTAAGCCGTCTATAAATCTTTACATAGCACGTGGTATTCATGTAGAGGCCGACACATAGCTACTCATTAGTAGCCCAGACGATATCTATATAATTTTGAGGCCTTCGGAGTCCAACAAAGAAGCCCAGTGCTTTACGCCGAGCCCATTCAGTGAAAGGATCATCCTAAGCCTAATCAAATAGAACTCCGATTGTTCGCATTACATTATCTTGGGTCCCAATACCCTTTAGATTATAATACGAGGAATAAATAGCCCTGTTGACGAAACCGCTGGTTCCTAAACCGATCGTCGCCATCACTGGGCTGTTGCCTTGTACGCGTTACGTTAAAACACCGGCATACTTGTGTGTGATCAACCTACAACTGGCCGTCAACGACCATGATGAAAGTATCGCATCATTAAGACTCCGACGCTGTAAAGAGATGATGCGCTTAAACACTTGCCTCGAGCATATCCTTGATGGGAGGCATGCTGCCTCTAACTTGTTTCTATTGAGCAAGAGACACATATATGCAAGGAAGACTTATCTTGGTTGAACAATCATGGTAGATTGACCCGCCTAGCACTTGCATTTGTTCTCACGATTGCATTACGGTGCTTCTATTAGCATGGCATATGGGTGGATCGCTTTCTAGCGTAAAATGGTAGTGGGGGCTCTGTTCGTCAAACTCCTCAAGATATACGACCGCTAGCCCTAGCTGCCCGTCGGGTACGTCTAGCAAGACACGAAGCTAGACGGTTTTATTCCAATGATATTAATATGTTGCTGTAGTATCTCCTTTCCCAAAGATCACAAATAGACATTGGCTCAGATCTTCCCTTTTCCTCGCTCCCTATAATCCATAACGACGAGTTCTGCGTATATAGTCCTGAAGATGACATCAGGAGCGACTGTTCTACCATAATGAAACCTTAACATCCCTATCGTAGATGGGAACTACTAAAAGGCGTCCGCTCACCTCGCTGACAGCAACTTACAATATAAGGACCTTCATATAAGCCGTAATTGATAACGAGAGTCCATCGATGGGTAGGGCTCGAGTTCCGGGCGGCAATTCAACGATGAGTGTATCTCGGCTGCCATCCAAGCCGACTGCTGTGGTCAATGCATACATTTTAGTAGATTCGATTATCCATATACGGGAAACGCCCATGATGTGTTACTACCAGGCCGTGTTGAAACGAGTACACAAGGCGAACCAAGCGATCTCCACGCTGTCCAGAATCTAACTCCCCGATAGAGCCATGCCCCAATTCCCCCTTCTAACTAGATTCTTCCCTCATCGTAATCCATCACTACTCATCTTCTCATCCCTAAGGCCTGAGCTAGATGGATCACTTATCGTACGAGGCTCGGGTAATGACAAAGAAATCAGCGGGCCGAGCCGCACTCGTAATCACAGTTATAACGGGCCAGGGAAAACCGGCACATGACGACGAGTCGCTCATTCTTGACGATGAAAGATTTGCGTTTGAGTATGCGGACGTGATAAGTAGGCAGAGTGTGAGCTAATTGCTCGTGCTTAATGAGGCTTATTATAGGTGGGTTGAGTATGAGGGGTTTAGAGAAATTGAATTCGTTTGAAAAATGACTGATTCTGCAACATTACAGACTACCTTTCGGCATCATTCTATTGCCCGTAAAAAAACTTGACCTGCTGCTTATCTATAGTAATTGTTGTGTATTAAAAGTTGCGACTTCATATTGCGGCGCTAGGAAGCTTGGCCAAGACTACCTGGCGCGTTGGCCCAAATACCAACCATCATGGTAAGCAGGGTTGGTAATTAGTAGTACTACAGTAGTAGTACTAAATACTACTGTAGTAATACTACAAAAATTACTTATACTACACTATTAAATATTAATATTTATTAATAAATAATAGTTAATAAATATAACTAAATATATTATTTATTATATAATACTAATATTATTTTATTTTATATAACGTTACTTATAAGTTAATAACGCATTATAAGTTAATAACACACTTTTTAGCACTTTTTATACGCTAACTTAAATAACTTAACTATAACATATGTAAATTAATTAAATTAATTATAATCTTTTTTATTAAATATTTTTACTTTTATTTAATAAGTTTGCGTATTATATTTAAGCTTACTATAAATATTACAGCGTTATTAACTTGTTCATATTTTTTTTGTTAAACAATTACTTTTAGCTTTATTATCCGATTTAACTACTTTATTATTTTTAAATTTTTATAAAACTTAAGCGTTAGCTATAATAAAAGGTTTTTTATTTTATAGTTGTTTATTTTTAGTTTTGTAACGTTTGCTTAAAATATAGTTAGTTTTATAAAGCTTTTTGTTTTTTTGCTGCAAAAAGGCATTTTTATATATTAACCTTTGTATAGCTTTTATAATTAAGTTAATAAAATTTAAAATTTTAGTTAGCAAGCTTAAAAAATAATTTTTAATTTTAGTTTTAATAAAAGTTAATTGCTATTTAGTTTTTAGTATAATAGTAAACGTTTTTAAAATTTAAAATTAAAATAGTAGTTTAAAGTTTAAAAAAAGTAACGCATCTCCCACTTGAACAGGTCACCCAATTGAACAGATTACCCCAAAATACATACAAAAAACGTCCGTGCGCTTTTAAATAAATCGACCAATTTTGATCGTACGGACTAATAATTAGTATTTTTGAAATCTTTATTAAATAGCAAATCCTAATCTATTTTCTTTAATTTTATAGCTATTTTATTTGGCGAGTTAAGTGTAAATTCGGACCCACTTTTCTGTTTTTAAAGCTATACGCTTTAATAAAATAGCTAGAAAATAAACAGAAATACTTTTAAATTCCTTATTAAATAAGGATTCCAAAAACACTAATTATTAGTTTGTACAATCAAAATTGGTTGATTTATTTAAAAGCGCACAGCCGTTTTTTGTATGTATTTCGGGGTGATCCGTTCAATTAGGTGACCCGTTCAAGTGGGAGATGCGTTATTTTATTTATTTTTTAAATATTTAACGCAAATATAACTTTATTTATATTTAAAAATATAATTTTAGCTGCTTTAAAACCTGATTAAATGTTTTGTTTAATAAATATATATATAAATATATACGTAAAGCTTATAAAAAAGTTTTGCTTTTTAATATAAATTTAATAGCGTTATATTAAACTTTTAATATATTTATTATAGTACTGTTTTAAAACATTAAAAAAAACTAAATCGAAAAGCTAAAGCTTATATAACAAATAAACAAGCATATAAAGCGTAATAATGTTGTTAAACTAGCAATATTTTTTAAATTATATTAAATAATAGCTTTTATAACTATTTAAAATTAAAAAATAATAACTACTTTTAAATCGGCTTTAAATATAATTATTAAAATGTTTTGCTTAATTAACGCTTATGTTATTATTAGTTTAACTGTTATTTAAAAAGTTTATAATTTAATTTAGCAATAAAATAATATTATAATATTAAAACGCAAAATAAACTTTGCTTAAAAAAATAATATATAATAGCATTGTTTAATTTTAAAAATTAATAGCTTAGTTTACAATAATTTATTTTTTATTTTTAAGCTTAGCTTATTAAAAGCGTTTACGTTTTTTAAAGCTTATAACAATTATTTTAATAATTATTTTGCTTATTAAAAACTTTGTTTTATTAAAGTTGTAAATATTTTTAATTTGTATATTATATTTATTAATTATATGTTTTATAAAGCTAAACTATTTATAATAACTTGCAAAAATTTTGTTAAAAACTTGCTAATAATTAATTTAGCAATTATAATACGTTTAAAAATTAAATTGTTATTATATAAAATTTAAAGCTTAGTTAACGCTAACTTTTAACGCGTTATATTTGCGTTAAAAAATATTAGCTATTTTTTAAATATAATAAAGCTAAAGCAAAAACGTTTACATATTTAGTTTAAAAATACGTTTAATAATAATTTTTTTTTTTTAAACATTATTAAATTTTGTTTTATAACGTTTATAACGTAGTAAAGCGCGTTGCTATTAATTTTTTGCTTTAATATACGGTTAAAAACGTTATAAATATAAGCAAGCTTGCGGAAAAAAAGTTTAAAGTCGCGTTTTTTAGCTTAAATTACTAGCTGCAAATTAGCTTTTTTAGATTTTTAAACTATTATGTTATTATAAAATAATATATAAATAAAATAAAAAAATAAAAAGTTGGTAAAAAGTGTGTTATTAACTTGTGATGCGTTACTAACTTGTAAATAACGTTAAACTATTATATATTAAAATATATATATTAACGTTTACTATTTATTTTATTTTTATGTTGTAATATAAATATTACTGTAGTATTACTACATACTATAGTAGTACTAAATACTACTGTAGTATTTAAAAATCAGTACTAATACTAATACTACTGTAGTAATACTACAAAAATTACTTATACTACAATATTAATTACCAACCTTGATGGTAAGATTATCTTTAGAAACTTATTTCTATAAGACAATTTAACATGAAATTAGAAGACAATAAACTCCTAATCTCAACTGTATGATCTCTACTCTCCATGACGTGTAAAAGTTCCGCATGATAAGGTATGCCTCGACATCAACGTCGGGTTCTGGTAGGGGTTCTTCTGACCCTAGTCATTCTAGAAGGTCAATAATCCCTGGACGCCTTTTATTCGCCATGATGTCCACGACCCTCATCTCCTGCGTAAAATCACACTCTCTCAGCGTTATCACCATAATGTCGCATTGCTCTTTAAAAACAGCAACATACCACGTGCTATCTCTCAACGAGCTCTGACGAATGAGATCTGCTCTACCCGCAACGTGCTCAACACGGCAAATGGTAGTTGGGGTTGCCCCGTACGATGGCCCGCACTATATGTCTACTAGTTTAGGCCACCCCAGTTCGCGCGTTAGGGATTACTGCACAACTGATGCAACCTACCTTCTTCAGAGAGCTTGGGGCTGCATTCCCATCGACTATGGTTGATGAAGCTGAGCTGGGTGCATATGTGCACGTGCTACCTCTGTTAATGGAGTCGCGTCTAGGCTCTACCATAGGCTTGCATCTCGGTCTGCGAGACCCGTCAATAAATGTTAAATCGGGACTAGCCCATGTGTGATATTAATATCACTTGTGTTTCCTTGCTGCCTCGTGGCTGCTGTGTCCTCTGCGTAATTTCCTTCTCAAGCAAATTCATAAGTACCTTCGAATATGGCAGCCCGAGCTCTCCTCGCCGCGGTCCTGATCGCCTTCGCTTCCGGCGCTGCTATCGAAAAACAAACCAGCGGTGTAAACAGCACAACATGCAACGGCAACATTTATGTATATGACAACCTTGCTGGCTATGGTTATGTTTCTTCAAATGCAGTCGACAAGTATGGAGATACTCTGGGCGGATTAGGCTCCTCTCTGCATCTCGATAAGGGGAGGTGGAAGAAGCGTTGTAATGGGACTTATTCGGGTATCCTGTGGTCACTCCCCGATAGAGGCTGGTGAGTGTGAAACGTTTATAGACTTGATCTCTGCTCTGCGCTGTTGGGATAATGAATTGAGGCTGCTACAAGCCACTTTGCTCTGTGTAGCAATATCGGGCCAGTGCTCTTTCACTCATACATGGTGAGCATGGGAAGTTGTTAAGGGCCTTTTACTGGGCGAGCTATTATATACAGACCAGCTCCGAATGCCGCGCTGATTTATGGAGTTTCCCGGGCCGGTGATGACAATCGTATTCACATGAACATAGGAACACAGAAGGCACCCTGAACTACAATCCACGGGTGCACAAATTCAAGATATTGTTCACACCTCAAAATAATGCGACAGTCTCAAATCCATCGGCCCCGAATCTCGAATTTCAATACATAGACACAATCAAGTTCTCAGGGCCAGATGGTACCCCTTGCACTGGTCTAGATGGCGACGCAACGGGTCATATCTCGTATTCCAATTTCCCGGATCTTCCTATCGCTACGTATGAAGGCGACGGATTCGGCGGCGAGGGGGCAGGAGGAAAGAGGATCCCAATAGATCCCGAAGGACTCTAGTAAGTAATGGACAGGACCCCAGGTTTCTCAGGTGGCTAGCGCTGGAGGCAAACCTTTCATTCCAATCTGATCCGCATTTCCATCCCTAAAGGAAATTTGCTAACTCTGGGCGTGGAAGTGTAAATGATGATGGGACATTCTGGGTTTCCGACGAGTATGGGCCGTACATTTGTTGGTAGCCTAACCTTTCGAAATAGTTAGAGTGTTTCTCACCACAGAAGCTATAGATCTCTTCAACCCCGAAGGTAGGATGATTGCGGCGATCCGGCCTCCTGAGTCAGTCATACCAAAACGAAATGGCTCCGACTCGTTCTCGGCTGACAGCCCTCCTCGTTACATCGACGCTGGTGCTGGTGACGACGTCACCCCCAAGGACCCCGACACTGGTCGTGATAATAACCACGGTACGACCGGCACTCAAATGACGCCAGTAACGCTAAATAATTTGCTGATAACTCTCACCTAATGACAGGATTTGAAGGTCTGACCGTCTCCGCCGATGGCAAGTCATTGTATGCCCTACTTCAGGCCGCAACCGTTCAAGAAGGTGTATGTTAAAAAGATTACCTACAGTCAAAATTCTGCAGGCACCCTCTCATCTACGTATATCTAGCGGCCATTGAACTGACCCGTTAACTTTAGGGCCTTGAGAAAAAAACACAACGGTACACTCGTTTTTTCAAGTACGATATCAGTGACAAGCTAGCGCCCATCTATGCAGGCCAGTGGATTGTGCCGCTACCCCTATACGAAGACCCCACGGCAAAGCCGAGCAAAAACCCCAAGGCGGCAGCTCAATCTGAGATCTTAGCTCTTGACAACGATCAGTTCTTCGTGCTATCCCGCGATTCAAGTGCTGGGAATGGCCAGGAAGTCACCCAGTCTATGTACCGCCAGATTGATGTTTTCGACATCTCAGGCGCCACGGATATCAAGGCCGTGGGGGGTTATGACTGCGCGGACACAACGTGCGCCGTTACAGATACTGATACTAGTACCCTGAAAGACGGTATTACAGCCGCGAAGTATTGCAGTTTTTTAGACTTCAATGTCAACGCGCAGCTGAAGCGATTTAATTTGCATAACGGCGGAAACGCCGATCCCGGTTTACTCGTAAGTTACTTCACCCATTGAGTCTTTCTCGTTATCTATATGAACTCATAAATACGTACTAACGTAGGCAATAGAATGAAAAGTGGGAGTCGTTAGGCATGGTTCCGGTTAATCCGAAAGCGCCCAACGGCGAATTTTTCGTCTTCAGCCTAAGCGATAATGATTTCATCACCCAAGACGGGTACATGGACGGTGGTAAGCTACCGTACGCAGACGAAAGCGGGTTCAGTCTCGACAACCAGGCCTTAGTTTTCAAGATCACTATTTCGTGACCTTCGTAATAAGAATGGAGCGATGGCTCTTAGCTGCCTATACGTAATAAGCCTTAGTCTTTAGACAATATATATATCATAGCTTGACCTTTACCTCGGCATAATGAGAAAACCTTGTATTGTCCTTGAGATTTTTGAGGTTATAGTAGTGTATACATCACGATGAAAACGGGCGGTTAGCGTGCAGTAGTACTATGCCATCACGTTTTTGGGTTGATACTGAAGTTGAATACGCAGGCGATTAGATATGAGGATTACGGTCCTATAATATACTATCTATGTCACTAAGTGAAGGAATGCAAGTCGACCCGAAATCGGCCTGGTGTCTTGGGATGAAGGATGTCTTCATGTCGAATTATTGTCGATGATAAACACATCATCTTTCAAAGTTATGTAGAGGGCGAGAACTAAAATCTTTCATACAGAGCTATCATGGATACACTGCTCCTTCAAGATGCCATTGGATGGTAATAGCGAAAGGAGATTTCGCGATACTAGTAAGTCAAACGGAGATGCTATATTCTGTTATGGTTTTGTTATGGCTAGGTAGACTGCATTAAAGCTTCGCTATACGAGAGGTCGTCTTTTAATCCATGTAAAGGGAACCTTGCTATCAAGTAGCACTTCCCTCAAATCAGCCTCGAGGAATATCACCTCATCTAAGAACCTGCTACGACCTTGGACTCGCCCATGTCCATTGGGAACCAAGGAGAAATCTACGTAAATAGGCCTCACAGGGAAGAACATGTATGCTCGATCAAGAGCTCAGATAAGCCACTGTGGAGAATGTAAGACTTGTGTTTATTTAGACCCCACGTCTACTCGGGACCAACTTCACGCTCGATTTTCTTCCTAGAACCAACTCAGCCACTGGCTATAGCGGGAGAGAAAGGAATAACAGAAATCTCTATACTGCAGTCGAAGTTGACGTCACGCTACGGCTGACTGCGCGATGGGGTGAAATGTTCTCACCTAAATACGTCTTGTCCAGCTTAAATTCGTCGAGTCGTTTCATCTCATGTGCAGCGGTGCTACACCGTGCTCTTTAAGCGACTAGCGAGCATCCTTCCCTAATGCACCTATTACGTCGTGCCTTGCTTGAGCTACGTGTTGACTTGTGGCACTTCTTGAAAAACTCCTTCTCTTTCACCTTTTTCCATGGCAGAATAATAGGAGAAGACGCAACATAGCGCGAGAGCCAGCCTGAAACTGTGCTACAACGGACAAGAAGACACGCGGCTAATCGCTAGTGGTGGGATATACTAGTATATATATAGTGTGAATAGTGTAGACAAGACAGCCCACTCGGATATTGTTTAGTTATCGGCCGCGCTTCAATACGAGGTTGTTGTTCAACTAGAAGAAAAGAACGCTTGCGGGCATAGGAGCGCGGCATCTGGCCTATTTATGTGGGGCGGTGCATTCGACGTCGGTTGTTCAAATTAGTGGACGACTTCATGGAAGATGGTGACAATAACCATTCAACCTGGCTGACTAGACGTCAAATAAACAAGCTTGGGTTGAATCCCATAATTTACAAAATCTTACTGCGTGTCGACGTCATCCCGCGTTTGACTAACGGCAGGATCTAAGAGGTACCTACCTTGGGTACCTACAGTGGGTAAATGTGTCTACAGTAGGTAAGTACATATATAGATACCTAAGGTCACCACCTACAGGCACGTGCACTTATGTGGCATAGGTATATATGAGGTCATTAGGAATAGAATCCTTAATAGAGCTGTCCCATATGATTGATGGTTTTCATCCCTTTGCCTCTTATCTAGACTAAATATCTAGACTAAATATCCGTCGTTTGGGCAAGAGCATGTGCATCAACCTTTTGAGGAATAGATCATTAGCAAGTGTTGTGGTGTTTTTTCATTCCACTGTAACGCTTCGGTTCGTATGGCCACCAGCGCTGGCCCTGCAACCTATGTAACCAATCCGACCAACCAACTGACCCGGCGTACTTGTAGGCCGAGCCAATGAATTCTTCTTTGCGACGAAGCGCGGCGTCGCAGTCTAACCATCGTGCACGTATGGACCAGCCAGGGATCTACTATAGTAGTGTATCTAGGAGACGAAGCTGCATGACAACGTAACCTTGTTTTTCCTCTGAAAACCCAAAAGCTGCCCAACAGCCTTGGATAACCCCGGATTGTGTGTGGTATGGGTACCGACTAGAAAGTTCACCACCAGAGGTAATTTGCCCGTCATTATAGACCTCTGAAGTGCTGGCTGCCGAGCAACAGGCTACTGCTCGAAGCCCGCTTGTAGGCAATGGCTGACAAAACCAAATGCAATATCATGAGCACTTCTCGGATAACTGAACTACATAGTATAGATGGTGGGACGACACTGGGGGCTAGTGTAACTACAGCAGAATATCACAGCATTACCATGTTGCGTCCGAGGTGTGGGCAGAAGTGTGGGATAGGAGATTCAAAACGGGGATGGCGAGGAAGTAGAAAAAGAATAGCTAGTACATACGTATAGTAATATGCACATATATTTTACATAGGTATATACCAGGAACAATGATTACATATTTTTTTGGGTTGCTCCCATGGCTTTGGACAAAGTCGATGGGTGGCCCCGGCTCACCCTTGTGCCGCTGGTGTCAGTCGAGCATCCGCAATCAAGCAAAGCCCGGGTCATCCGTCATCTGCCCAATGGGTGGGCCATCATTTTGAGCAGGTCATGCTGCTTTGCTGTATCTAGTACACCTCAGGTACAATTCCAAGATCCACAACCAACACTCGGACAGGGGTTCTAGCCCATGGTGCTAGCCCCAGTGTCTCTACCCAAGTCAGAATCACCACAGGGAGAGCCAAGACACCCCGCCGGCTATCTAGTGTAGCTAGTGTACAAGCGTTCTTGTCCCTCTGTCGTCATCACCCGTCTGCTCCCCCTGTCCAGAAAGAAAAGACATCTTGGTTGGGCCATTGTGGTAGCTATCTCGACCCGATCTATCTACCTGCTTTCCTTTCCAAGAAAACCTAGGTTCAACCTCGCTAGCATTGTCCTTACTATACGTATACTTGAGGCCTATACGTATATGTAAGAAACCCGCTTCCCCCCAGCTGTCGCATTGATTCATACCACTGTGTTCGCCTCAGTTAGTCTGAAATGGCCTATCGGAGATCTGACGAGGACGATCTGGCCTACGGTGAGCGGTGGGACAAGGATCGCTTGGCCTACGAGAGAGATCGTTTTGAGGAACGCGATCGTTATTACACCCGTGCCCCCGTTCGTGAACGGGTTCGTGAGGCTTCGGTCGATGAACGATTCGTTGAGCGTGGGCCTCCCAGACCCTGGGAGGATGAACATATTCGTGAGAGACGGTACTACGATGAAGCCCTGCGACGCCGCCCCTCCTCTCCTCTTGAGTCAGAAAAGGGCATATCCTTCGAGAGAGAACGGGGTCGCGAGTATCGCGACCCTTCGCCGTCAGTTCGTCGCCCGGCGGGCCTTCTGCGACGTCAATCATCTCTAGATACTTTCGATCGACGACCAGCACAGCGACTATACAACCGCGATGACCATAGTCCCCCTACCCGTCGCAGGGAGTACCGCCCAGAGCCATATGAGCCTATCCCTCTTCCCCGCTCCCGTGCTCTACCTCCACCAAGGATATATGCAGAGAATGACTACGAAGAGATCAAGGTCACGGAACCACAACGATATGGCGATGATGACTTCCATGCGTATCCTGAACATGTCCTAGAAAGAGAGATCGTGCGGACTAGGAAACAAAGAGATCGGAGTGGATCGCGAACTAGCAGGCCGCGGAGACGTCATAGCCGCTCCCGCCGTGGCAGCTCGCGCTCTTCGTCGACATCCTCTAGTAGTAGCGACACAGGCGGTACCGCCACCACTACAAAGAGCGAATACCCCAAGAAGGGAAAGACGAGAATACCAGTCCGCCTCATCTCAGTAAGGGCGATCGCAGAGCTACAATATCCTTATACTATAGAAGTACGTTGAGTCGCATGGACTTGCTTTATATTCCGCTCTATCGTTATGGCTTGACACTTGATACCCTGTTACTAACATGGCGCAGGGGAATACCGTCATCATCCAAAAGGCATTAGGGCAGCAGAACATCGACGACTTGCTGAGGCTCAGTGATGAATGTAAGAAAGCCGACGCCGAACTAGCGGCTGCCCGCTCAGTCCCGGGTGCGCTAGTCGAAGAACGCAAGGAAGAGGTATTTACCATTCCGCCACCTGCACCACATATGCTCGTTAGGGCACCTCCGCCACCTCCGGTTGAAGTGGTAAAGGAAACGATGGTTCGTGAGGTTTCTCCCGCCCGTACCTATACTAGCTATAACGGACCGAGCCCTTCCACGGCCAATAGTTACACTACTTCGCGAACACCTGTGGTCGTCGACGCAGGGCCACGCGACGTTGGCGACAATGTCCTAGCCGGGCCGCTAACCCTCGTAGGTGATAGGCGCGGCGATCACTACCATCAATACCATCATGGTCATCACAGTCATAGTCATAGTAGGGATCGCGATCTTGTGCGAGCCGAGCGCCTTCCCACTGGTGAGCTCGTCCTGTACGAGGAGGAGATCGAGAGGATTGAGGAGCCTAGGCGCGGGGTGCGCATCGAGAAGGACAAGAAAGGTAGGATGTCCATTAGCGTGCCCAAGTATCGCAAGTGAAGGTGGGCGCAACTACATTTCGCGGTTTCCCCGCCGAGTCGTTTCGGAATATTCTTGACTAACTCGATATATCAAATAGGCCCGCCTCCTAAGTTGATGAGAGCTATGCTTGCGACCCTTACATAATAAGCCTCATGAAAGGACTTCAGAGTCTGTCCTGCTGCCGAGGCTAATTACCACCCATAGGCGAGGCCTGCCGGTATAACGCGACGAGGAAATACAACGACGATAGGAAGCTGCTTAAATTAGAAAATTTTATTTTCCTATGTGAGTATTTCTTGGGATATGAATTAGTACGGCGCGTCCGGGCGCACTGTTTAGCACATGAGGAATATGGGTTTTCAGGATACGGAATAGGCCAGTGTCATGTCCAGGATATATATAGCCAACTCCACGGGCAAAGGAGGATATAACGTAGTTATGATTTAGGTCGAGTCTTCGCCCCTACGTATAGAGGCTGGCGGACAATACCAGTAAGCACTTATAGTACTCTTACCCTAGTCCCTCTGGGCAATCTGATCTAGAGTTCTCTTCGTAATTAGTATGGGAGTAGCCGTCTGCTTGCCGAGCTAGGATGCGGTTCCCCAAAATGGAAGGGAGGGGGGAAGGGTTTAACGAACTAATAGTCGCTCTTGGGAACAAAACAACTGATAATGAATATCCATTGACATGGAGGCGTGAACCATAACTAGTATTGCCTTGTAGCGGTACCGAGGAAACATGAACTGATACAAACTTGTCTGTACATAACGGCACTTGTCTGTTCTTGACAATTCCTATTACCCAGTAGCCCCAGAGAAAGAATAGATGTGATTTATGACGGAAGCATTACCGGATCTATCAGTGACTAGAGGACGAGGCTACCTCGCCGAAACCTCCCGAAAACGCTCGTGGGCTTTTTGTCTTGAATTTGTATCCTATACGAGGCGAAATCTAGAGAATATTTCCTACTGGCAGTTTCATCTTCTTGAACATCGGATACAACGGAACTAAGCGTATGTTGAAGATGAGAATGGTTCGTGAGTATGAATCTTGCCAGAGCAGTTGAAAATGAAGTTTAGTGAACCTAGAATACGAGGCCACCTAACAACATACCACAATACCCGCGGCGCATGAGATACCCACCGCATAACGAATACTGTCAGTGACATGAGGCGTCACCAGTCACCAGTCAACCAACAGGTGCTAGTCCTCCAGTTTGATGATAGGCTGGCTGGAGGTAAATGATTAAATGGACAATTAAGGTCCAGTGGTTCTACTGAATAAATATACGACGACTATTTCCTAGGGCCTAACTCGCGAGGTTTACGCATAAATTTAGCAGAGAGCCTTGCACAATAAACGCTATCATCCTAGTCCGTAGGGAACGGGATTAATATAACGTACTACACAAGCTTATTGCCAACTTTTTAGCACTTTTATACAAACTATCTTTATTTATTATTTTTTTAACTACTAATAATGTTGCGCTTTTAAAATAAATTAAACGTACAGCTTACACTTTAAGCTTTTTAAAAAAAAAACTTAAAATTAACTATTAATTATGTTATACAAATTTATAATATCTTTTATATAATACTAAAAAAACTATTAAAACCAGGGTTAGCAAATTAGTAAGTAGTAAATTTACTACAGGGTAGTATTATTACTATAATAATAATAGTAATAATAATTTTTAAATACTATAACCCATAACACAAGCTAGTTTCGCACACAAGCAAGTTTCGCACTTTTTTTGAAGTACCTTGTAAGCCAATTTTCTATACAAAAGTACTTAC